>NC_059630.1:5092429-5144929 GCF_020424385.1 Procambarus clarkii | reverse complement strand
AAAAACAGGAACCTCTTTAAGCACCAACGTATATACCAAGCCCACCAACATACGATTATGCCTGAACGGTAAAAGTGAGTGCCCCCAAAGATACAAAGCCAGTGTTCTCAATGCTTATATTCGTCGAGCGCTTACCCACTGCTCTGAATGGAGCAACGTGAGTAGAGAGTTTGAAAGAGTAACTCAGGTATTGGTGAACAACGGATATAGCAACGCGGAAATAAACGCTGCTATAAGAAGACACCTGGACCGTTGGTATAATTCAGAACCTAGAACAGAAACCACAACACCCCCAATAAAATTATATTACAAATCAACCATGCACAGTGAACATATAAAAGAGGAAAGAATAATGAAAGAAATAATCCGTAAAGGAGTAAAAAGCACTACTCCTAACCAAAACATAAACCTGATAATATTCTACAAAACCAAGAAGACTTCCGAACTCCTTATCAAAAACAGCCCGAAGCCGACGGAGAACCCTCTACAGCAGTCAAGCGTTGTATACATGTACACTTGCCCCCACGAAGGATGTAACCTTCAATGTAAGTACATAGGTATGACGTCGACCAAGCTGACGAGGCGTTTGACATGCCATCTTCAATCTGGTGCCCCTAGGAATCACATGAGACAAGCCCAAGAAATTACTCTAACAAGAAAAGTGTTGAACAAGAATGCTTGCATAATAGACAAAACCCAAGATTCAAGAAGATTACAAATTCTTGAGGCAATTCACATAAGAATAGAGCGACCTACCATGAACACCCAAATCACGGAACTATTTACTCTACCCACCATGAGAGTAAGGACAAGACAAGAACATATCGATGCCAACACAGAAGACAATGTCCAACATAACAGGCCAATTACACTGGATTAATCTTTGTGTTTAGATAGGAGATGCCTCGTATGGGCCAATAAGCCTTCTGCAGCCCCTATGTTTATCCCTTATGTATCCCCCCATGTTTTTCACCTTCATTGTATTATCACCTGACCTAATGCGGGTATAAAATCAACTAGTATTGTAAGATCTGTTCACTTGAGAATGAACCATGGAAGTTCGAAACGTCGTGCAAATTATACAAATAAGTGTAATACACTCTATAGTAAATCACTTCTTTTCTTCACCTTAAAAGTACGAAAATGAGTTTTGGAGAACTCCTATTCCAATTAAGCCCTGATGCTAAGAAAATAGTTAGAGGGATAGAAGCCCTAAACCAGAAAATAATAAATACAGAATATGCGGTCATATTCAATGAAACATATATATATATATATATATATATATATATATATATATATATATATATATATATATATATATATATATATATATATATATATATATATATATATATATATATATATATATATATATATATATATATATATATGTATATATATATATATAAATATGTATATATATATATATGTATATATATATATGTATATATATATATATATATATATATATATATATATGTATATATATATATATATATATATATATATATATATATATATATATAGCTGGCACCGTAGACCACCTCTTGTCAGATATCAGGAAAATAAGGGAGCAAGAAGTAAGCCTGGGTCTCGTCCTGAACCCTTCCAAGTGTGAAGTAGTCTCCTCCAACCCAGACATCGTAGCTAGAATAAGGTCTGCCTTGCCTGGAGCCCATGTCATTGGGGCCGAGAACAGCACCCTCCTTGGAGCTCCCCTCGGGTCTAACGCCATTGAGGAGATCCTCGACAAGAAAATCGCAGACCTTAGGAGGATGGAAGACAGAATAGGTGACATCGATGCCCACGATGCTTTTTATCTCCTCACCAAATGCCTATCCCTTCCGAGGCTAACCTACTTTCTGAGGTGCGCCCCATCTTACAACAACCCAAAGCTTGACGAGTATGACCTCCTACTGAAGACCATGCTGGAAAAAGTTGTTAACCTCTCTCTCAACGAATGCCAGTGGAAACAAGCCACTCTTCCTGTCAGGCTCGGTGGCTTGGGTGTCCGCACCGCCACCCAAATTGCAGTCCCAGCCTTCCTGTCTTCCTCCTCAGCATCAGATGACCTGGTTAAGGAAATTCTACCTGACACCCTGAGTGATGTAGCGGGGATACAGGACCCCCACTACACGGAATGTGACACGAAATGGGGTGCCATGACAGACCCAGCACTCAGACCAGCCATGCCGAAAGCCAAGAAACAATCCAGTTGGGACAGCCCCATTGTAGACAAAGAAGCCACAGCTTTGCTGGAGGCAGCAACAACCCCCAGTGATCGTGCACGCCTCACAGCTGTGCAGGCTCCCCATGCAGGGGACTTCCTTCTGGCAGTCCCTATGTCTGCGACAGGCACACGTCTTGATCCGCAGGAGCTCCGTATTGCAGTCGCTCTCCGCCTTGCTGCCCCTATCCACACTGTTCACAGGTGTATTTGCGGCGAGGCAGATGCTGACGAATATGGATTGCATGGCCTGCACTGTGGAAAATCGGGTGGTTGGCACACTAGACACGACGAAGTCAACGACATCATTAAAAGAAGCCTTGCCTCTGCTCAGTGTCCAGCGGAGAGAGAGCCCCGCAACCTACTGAACCGTGACTCTGTTAGCTTTGCCGGCCGACCAGACGGAATCACACTGCGTCCGTGGAAGGGTGGCAGGCAGTTAGCATGGGACTATACTTGCGTATCCACCCTGGCAACGACATACATCACCCTCTCTGCCGGCACGGCAGGAGCCGCAGCGACACACAGAGAAAAACAAAAGTCAGTCAAGTACAGGCAATTAGATCAAAGGTACAATTTCGTTCCAATAGGGTCTGAGACCCTAGGCCCATGGGGTGAGAGTGCAAGAAGGTTTCTTAAGGATCTTGGTTCCAAGCTCATTGACACCACAAGAGACCCTAGAGCAGCAAGTTTTCTCTTTCAGCGCCTCAGTGTCGCGATCCAGAGGGGAAATGCCCGCTGCATCCTCGGTTCCTGCCCGGCGTCGGAGGAGTTCGAGGAAATCTACAGCCTCTAGGAAGCGAACTTTTTCTTGTGTCCTCTTAATGTTCATTTTTTGTATAAAATCAGATATGTAACTGTATAACCTTGCATAATAAAGTGTACATCATAATATATATATATATATATATATATATATTATTAAATATGACCGAAAAAGTAAGATTAATAATTCTAACACGAATTTTCTCAATCTTTCGTACATTTCTTTTCACTGTTGGAGGTAAATCAAAAATCAATTCTCCAAAATTCATTTTTATTTTGGAGAATTGATTTTTGATTTACCTCCAACAGTGAAAAGAAATGTACGAAAGATTGAGAAAATTCGTGTTAGAATTATTAATCTTACTTTTTCGGTCATATTTAATAATATATGTCTACAGGAAAGACTGCTACCAAAATATACTAATATATATATATATATATATATATATATATATATATATATATATATATATATATATATATATATATATATATTTTACACAAACATTTTTGGAAGTGTATATACTTTGCTTCACACACGTTTGTAGAAGCAAAAACTATTCATAGCGTTAAAACTAAGTATGATAGAAAAGTTGGACAGGAGTCATTGCTTTAAACAACCGATGGTTAGAAAGACAGGATCCATGAGCCAACGCTCGATCCTGCAGGCACAAATAGGTGAGTACACACACATAAAGAAACTAGGAAAAGGTTCAGAGGATTGCAACAAGACTCGCCCTTGAATTACATGGGATGGGATATGAAGAAATGCGGAAATAGTTAGAGCTGAGAGAGAGAGAGAGAGAGAGAGAGAGAGAGAGAGAGAGAGAGAGAGAGAGAGAGAGAGAGAGAGAGAGACTTGATAGAAACTACCTACCTAGTACTTAGGCCGTTCCTAGTACTACCAAAATCTACCTAGTACTTAGTAGACATCCATCAGTCTCAGGAGACTATGGAGTTGCACTCTGGTTGTCAGTCTGGAGTGGCCTCTCCAGGTCTCAAAGCCCGGGTAGGTTGATATTGGGGGAGAAGCTGTCAACCATGCAGCAGGTGCCCCCTCTCCACGGCGCCAAAAGTCTCTAATGGAAAGGCAAACGCTAATGCGATTGGTTCCAGCGCCGTGGAGAGGTCCTCGATGCTGGGTAACTATCAAAATATTTAATGAGAAAGTCAGTAAGAGCCATGAAGAAGATTTGAAACTATGCTCAGGGTACTTCCTGTAACGCTCTAGACCACTACCCCACGACACGGTTCAAAGTATTGCAACCTGGGATACCCAGAGCATTGGTTCGAACCCTGTTCATGGCTACTACTAATTTTCACATTGATACGTCACGGTAATGTGATTGCATTGTGTAAAATATCTAAGGGCAGTGACAGTGCAAAATAAGATTTTCTCAATGACTACCAAGACTGTGTGGCTGGGAGCTTGAGAAACAGATGAGCCGTAAAGATGTTGGACAGTTTTCTTGTAGCATGAGATGCAGGACAGAGATCTACTCCGTGTAGAGTAGTAGGGTAATAGAATGAACTGAATGTGTAGCGAGTGTCCTGGTAAGTAATGGAGGCAGATGCAGCATGGATCAGCAAGTACAAATGTTTAGCAGGAAAATTCAAACACCAAACCCAACCAATCATGTACCGAACAATTGGTTTAGGATTAGTTGGGTTTCTATTTCCCAACTACACCATCCCTGAACCTAACACTACACAAAATTTTATTTAAAAAAATATCAACTTATATTTTAGAAAACACGTTGTTTTTACTATATAGTAGAGGACAAATACATTTGTCTCTGGGTCGACGAACAGTAAGTCTCGTAGGGTCCCTTACTTCAGTTGTCTTCGTTATCTGCACACGGTCGGCAAGTCCCAGTTCGATTCCCCGACGGTACAGAAAGAGTTGGTCGCATTTCATTTCCCGTAATGCATCTGTTTACTTTAGAGTAAATAGGTACCCCCGGAAGTAAGCAACCCTCTGGGGTTGTGCACATATATATATGTATCACCAAAGAACTCTTCTTCGTGAAGGATTCGAACCTTAGAAAGCATGGTGCAAGGTTCGTATCTTTCATGAGGAAGAGTTCTTTGGTTACATATAACTTGTGGCTTATACAAGTGTGTACTCACCTAATTGTACTCACCTAATTGTGCTTGCGGGGGTTGAGCTTTGGCTCTTTGGTCCCGCCTCTCAACTGTCAATCAACTGGTGTACAGATTCCTGAGCCTACTGGGCTCTATCATACCTACATTTGAAACTGTGTATGGAGTCAGCCTCCACCACATCACTTCCTAGTGCATTCCATTTATTAACTACTCTGACACTGAAAAAATTCTTTCTAACGTCTCTGTGGCTCATCTGGGTACTAAGTTTCCACCTGTGTCCCCTTGTTCGTGTCCCACCCGTGCTGAAGAGTTTGTCTTTGTCCACCCTGTCAATTCCCCTGAGAATTTTGTAGGTGGTTATCATGTCTCCCCTTACTCTTCTGTTTTCCAGGGATGTGAGGTTCAGCTCCTTTAGCCTTTCCTCGTAGCTCAATCCTCTCAGTTCCGGGACGAGCCTGGTGGCATACCGCTGAATCTTCTCTAACTTTGTCTTGTGTTTAACTAGGTATGGACTCCAGGCTGGAGCTGCATATTCCAGGATTGGTCTTACATAAGTGGTATACAGGGTTCTGAAAGATTCCTTACACAAGTTTCTGAAGGCAGTTCTTATGTTGGCCAGTCTAGCATATGCCGCTGATGATATTCTTTTGATGTGGGCCTCTGGGGACAGGTTCGGTGTGATATCAACCCCCAGATCCTTCTCTCTATTTGATTCTTGCAGGATTTCCCCTCCCAGATGATACCTTGTGTTCAGCCTCCTGCTCCCTTCGCCTAATTTCATCACCTTACACTTTCCAGAGTTGAACTTCAGCAGCCATTTTCTAGACCATTCCTCCAGTTTATCCAGGTCATCCTGTAGTCTCTGTCTATCTTCATCCGTCTTGATTCTTCTCATAATTTTTGCATCATCAGCAAACATCGAGAGGAATGAGTCTATACCCTCTGGAAGATCGTTCACATATATTAGAAACAGGATGGGTCCAAGTACTGAGCCCTGTGGGACTCCGCTGGTGACATCTCGCCACTCTGATGTCTTCCCCCTCACCGTTACTCGCTGTTTCCTGTTGCTTAAGTACTCCCTTATCCACTGGAGCACCTTCCCTTTTACTCCTGCCTGTTGCTCCAACTTTTTTAACAGCCTTTTATGGGGTACTGTGTCGAAGGCTTTTTGGCAATCCAGGAAAATGCAGTCGGCCCACCCTTCTCTTTCCTGCCTAATTTTCGTTGCCTGGTCATAAAATTCTATTAAACCTGTGAGGCACGATTTACCATCTCTGAACCCATGTTGGTGGTGCGTTACAAAGTTATTTCCCTCCAGATGCTCTACGAGCCTTTTCCTCACGATCTTCTCTAGCACCTTGCATGGTATACAAGTTAAGGAAACTGGCCTGTAATTCAGTGCCTCTTGCCTGTCACCCTTTTTGTATATTGGGACCACGTTAGCTGTCTTCCAACTTTCTGGTAAGTCTCCTGTTTCCAGTGACCTGTTATACACCATAGAGAGTGGCACACTTAGTGCTTCTGCACCTTCCTTTAGTATCCATGGTGAGATTCTATCAGGCCCAACAGCCTTTGTCACATCTAGCTCCAGCAGGCACCTTTTGACCTCATCACTGGTGAGGTCAAATTCCTCCAAGGTTTCCAAGGTTGCCGCCTCCTCATTTAGTGCAGGGGCTTCTCCTTGTTCTATTGTGAAGACCTCCTGGAATCTCTTGTTGAGTTCTTCACACACCTCCTTGTCATTCTCTGTGTATCTGTTCTCCCCTTTCCGCAGCTTCATCACTTGTTCCTTCACTGCTGTTTTCCTCCTGATATGGCTGTGGAGCAGCTTTGGTTGGGTCTTGGCTTTACTCGCGATGTCATTTTCAAACTGTCTCTCTGCTTCCCTCCTCACTCTGATGTACTCATTTCTGGCCCTCTGGTACCTCTCCCTGCTCTCTGGTGTTCTGTTATTTCTGTAGTTTCTCCATGTTCTTTTACTCAGTTGTTTCGCTACCTTACATTCCTGGTTGAACCATGGGTTTTTCTGTTGTTTTTCGTTTTTCTCCTTTTGGACGGGGATAAACCTGTCTGCAGCTTCCTGGCACTTTTGGGTGACAATATCCATCATGGCCTGCACATTCTTGTCTCTAAGTTCTGTTTCCCATGGTATTCCCATTAGGAAGTTCCTCATCTCGTCATATTTTCCTCTTCGGTAATTCAGTCTTTTCCCCTCCACTCCCATCCTTGGATAGGTTATCCCTACCTCCACCAAGTACTCAAAGGTCAGTACACTGTGGTCACTCATTCCTATGGGGGCTTCAACTTTGACTTCCCTTATTTCTGACTCATTCAGGGTGAATATTAAGTCGAGTCTAGCTGGTTCATCATTGCCTCTCATTCTTGTGGGTTCCTTGACATGCTGGCTCAGAAAATTCCTTGTTGCCACTTCCAAGAGTTTAGCTCGCCACGTATCTGCACCACCATGTGGGTCCCCATTCTCCCAGTCTATCTTTCCATGGTTGAAATCACCCATGATTAAGAGTCTTGAGCCATTCCTGCAGGCAACTGAAGCTGCTCTCTCTATTATATTAATGGTTGCCATGTTGTTCCTATCAAACTCCTGTCTAGGTCTTCTGTCATTTAGGGGAGGGTTGTAAATGACTGTCACTATTATCTTAGGTCCACCCATTGCTATAGTTCCTGTTATGTAATCTCTGAATCCGTCACAGCCCGGAATTTCCATCTCATCAAAACTCCAGTCCTTCCTTATCAGCAGGGCCACTCCTCCACCTCCTCTCCCTTCCCTCTCTTTCCTTACTATATAGTAGTCCTTTGGAAACACAGCATCTGTTATGACTCCTGACAATTTTGTTTCTGTTAGTCCTATTACATCAGGGTTTTCTTCTTGCACCCTTTCTGCCAGTTCACTTGCTTTATTGGTAATCCCATCAATGTTTGAGTACATTACCTTGAAGCTCACTTTCTTATATCCAATTTCACCCACACTCCCTACAAGTGTAGGAGGTTGTTCTATGGTCCTTGCTACTTGGGTAGGCTCCTCCTCCTGTGAGGTAGTTGCCAGGGGTTCAGGGGGAGGTGGGGTGGGGGGTGGAGGGCTTAGGTCTTCCTCAGGCCTGCTTGGGTCAGGAAGAAGTCCTGGGGGTGAGGGAGCAGGGATTGCTTGGGGAGAGGGCACGCCCTCCTGCGGTGTAGTTGACCAGGGTTTGGAGGGAGGTGGAGTGGGGGATAGAGGGCTTTGGTCTTGCTCAGGCCTGCTTGGGGCAGGGAGAAGACCAGGGGTTGGGAAAGCAGGGGCTACTTGGGGTAAGGGGAGGGGGAGGATTTGGGTTTCATGATGGGCATTATGCAGGGGCAAGGAAGGGTTTGTGCTGGGGGGTAGAGAGGGCCCTATTGGGTGGTGGACTGGGGTGTTGCATTCCCCCCTGGGGTTCCTGGGTTGCTGGATTGGGGTTCCCCACTCCCCTCTGGGATTGCTGGGTTGGAGGCTGAGGTTCCCTGGCTCTCTTCCCTCTCCTTGCGCCTTTTCCTTGCATCTGCTGCCCTTACTATCTCGTCTCTGGTCATGTCCCTCTGAACATATACCTCTTTGTAGTTCCTTGCATACCTCAGTTTGCTCTTCCTTACTAGAATGTCCTCTTTGATGTCCTCGCTCTTGAATACTACCTTGATCAATCTTTTTTTGTCTCTGTTGTACTGGCCAATCCGGAAAAACTGTTCTATGTCTCGTTCAGCCCCTTCCATTCCTATCTCCTTTAATATCCCTGCCACTGCAGCTTTGTCTTTAGTCCTCGTTTCCTCCCTTGTGGAGCCCTCTTGTTCCTCGACACCTACCACTACTACAGCTCTTTTCCTTTCCATTAGCTGGCTTGTGCATCTAGCTGCCTCCTGTGAGGTTACTGCTTTCATTACAACATCCTTGACTGTGGACATTGCTCCTGGGCTCTTGAGCATTTCAGCAAAGGTTGGGCCAATTGTAGGGGTCCCTGCCATAGCTACATCTCCAGGCACCTGGGGGTTGGTCCCCTGGGCCAGAGTCTGAGGAGGGCCTGTTTTTAGGCTTTTTATCTCCTCTTGTGCTGCACTTAGTTCTATCTGCAGCTTACATATAGTTTCCCTCAGGTCCTTCAATTCCCCACTGACTTCCTTCCAAGCCTTAGCAATCATCTCCATGAATGACTCGTCCAGTCCCTCTCCTCCAGCTTCATTCTGTTGTCTTACCATCCCGCTTGACCTGTGTGTGTGTGTGTGTGTGTGTGTGTGTGTGTGTGTGTGTGTGTGTGTGTCTGTGTGTGTGTCTGTATGTGCGTGTGTGTGTGCGTGTGTGTGTGTCCGTGTGTGTCTTTGTGTGCGTGCGTGTGCGTGTGTGTGTGTGTGTGTGTGTGTGTGTGTGTGTGTGTGTGTGTGTGTGTGTGTGTGTGGGTGTGTGCGTGTGCGTGTGTGTGTGTGCGTGTGTGCGTGTGTGCGTGTGCGCGTGTGCGTGTGCGTGTGTGTGTGTGTGTGTGTGTGTGTGTGTTGGGTGCGGGGGTGTTTGTGTATAGGGGAAGGGGTAGGGGGGTGTCTTGGGGCAGTGTAAGGCGTGGGAAGGTGTGGGGTGAGATGGTGAGCGGTCACCAGGGTATCATGTGTCAAGCCACCCAAGTGAGCCACGGAGTTGTATATTTGAGATATTGAGTCCTACTTTAAATTGGGTATTTTAAGTCACTCTGTACACCTTATTGATGACCTAGAGAGGGGTACCTACCGTCAGCTCACCCTACTGTCCTACTGTACCTACTGTCTGTGTGTGTGTGTGTGTGTGTGTGTGTGTGTGTGTGTGTGTGTGTACTCACCTAATTGTGTGTGTGTGTGTGTGTGTACTAACCTAATTGTGTGTGTGTGTGTACTCACCTAATTGTGTGTGTGTGTGTGTACTCACCTAATTGTGTGTGTGTGTGTGTGTGTGTTTGTGTATATACATATATATATATATATATATATATGTGTGTGTGTATATCACGAAAATAAACACGTGATTAAGAATGTGACAATGTCAGACCACGAAGGAAAAATGAAACAGGAAATTTCCTTAAGTACTTTCGTATATTAAATACATCTTCAGAAGGACCTTCTGAAGTCTATTTAATATACGAAAGTACTTAAGGAAATTGCCTGTTTCATTTTTCCTTCGTGGTCTGACATTGTCATATATATATATATATATATATATATATATATATATATATATATATATATATATATATATATATATATATATATATATATATATATATATATATATTAGTATATTTTTGGTAGCAGTCTTTCTTCTAAACATATTTTGTTGAATATGACCAAAAAAGTAAGATTAATAATTCTAACACGAATTTTCTCAATATGTCTTATGTTTTTTCTTCACTGTCGATGGTAATTAAAATATCAGTTCTCTAAAATTAATTTTATTTATGGTCTGACGCCTGAACCCGTTTAGTAAAGCTTATTACATTTTCAAAGACCTAGTTTTCACATCAAAAATCATCGTACGTATACTCGTTTTGGGGTGAGGTGATATGGCACAAACGTTTTGGACGAGGTGACAAACACAAGACAGAACACGAAACAATGGGTATAAATTGGATATGAAAAAAAAAGAATGGAAGTAACTGTAGAAGGCCTATTGGCCCATACCTCCTCGTGCTGCTTCTATGTTGGTTCGGGGTCTTGAAGTGGGTAGAATATAGATGTGCATTAATTGGCTGTTAATTGCTGGTGTTGACTTTTTTATGTGTAATGCCTCGCTGATGTTGAGTCTCCTGCTCTCGCTGCATCTTCCGATGATTTCTGTGTTGTTTGTTAAGATTTCTCTGATAATGGTCTGGTTGTGAGAAGAGATTATATGTTCCTTGATGGAACCCTGTTGATTATGCATTGTTAACTACCTGGAAAGAGACGCTGTTGTCTTGCCTATATACTGAGTTCTTTGGGGCTTACAGTCCCCAAGTGGGCATTTGAAGGCATAGACGACGTTGGTTTCCTTCAAGGCGTTTTGTTTGGTGACTGGGGAGTTATTCACGAGTAGGTTGGACGTATTTTTGGTTTTATAGTAAATTGTCAATTGTATTTTCTGATTTTTGTCTGTTGGGATAACGTTCCTATCAACAATATCTTTTAGGACTCTTTCCTCCATTTTATGAGCCGTCGAAAAGAAGTTCTTGTAAAATAGTCTAATAGTGGGTAGAAGTGTTGTGTTAGTTGACTCTTCAGAGGTTGCATGGCGTTTCACATTTCTTTTTATGATGTCTTCAACGAAACAATTAGAGAAGCCGTTGTTGAATAGGACCTGCCTTACCATACAGAGTTCTTCATGGACTTGCTTCCATCCTGAGCTGTGGCTGAGAGCACGATCGACGTATTCGTTGACAACACTCCTCTTGTACCTGTCTGGGCAGTCACTATTAGTATTAAGGTACATTCCTATGTTTGTTTCCTTAGTGTAGACTGCAGTGTGGAAGCCTCCGCTTCTTTCCATGACTGTACCATCTAGAAAGAGCAGCTTCGCATCATTCTCCATCTCGTAAGTGAAACTCAACACAGAATTCCGCTCAAATGATTCAGCTGCTGCAGACGTCTGGCATCAATTACCTGCGTAAAATTCTTCCACATACCTGCAGTATATGGCGGGTTTCAAATCCACGTCAACTAAGACCCTCTGCTCGATGGTACCTATGTAGAATTTCGCAAACAGGACACCTAGGGGAGAACCCATGGCGACCCCATCTACTTACTTATACATGTGCCCATCAGGGCTCAAGAATGACGCCTCTTTAGTGCAGGCTTGAAGTAATTTCCTTAATATGTTTTCTGGTATGTCAAGAGGAGTGCAAGCCGGATCACGATACACTCTGTCTGCTATCATCCCGATTGTCTCGTCCACAGGTACGTTGGTAAATAAAGACTCTACATCCCACGAGGCTCTTATCCCCGTGGCCCGTGCTCCCCGCAGTAAGTCAACAAATTCCTTTGGAGACTTCAGGCTGAAAGCAAAAAGGTACATAAGGAGTCAACAAGCCGATGAGTTGCTTAGCCAATCTGTATGTGGGTGTGGGTATCTGGCTGATGATTGGTCGAAGTGGGTTTCAAGATTGTGGGTATTGACATTTCCATATGCATACCCAGGTTTATGTTCCCAATAACCTTTGGCAGGTGGAGTCCGGATTTCTTGGCGTTCACAGTTTCGATCAATCTGAATACCTTCGTTTTCAATTCGACGGTAGTGTCCTTCGTTACCCATAAGAATTTAGTTTGGTCCGAGAGAATGAGGTTCATTTTCGCCAGATATTTGTCTTTTTTAAAAATAATGCATATTGGCGACTTGTCACCTCTCCTGACGACTATCTCCTTGTTCTCGCGAAGGCTCTTAGATGCTGCATTTAATTCGGGGGACAGTATGGTGCTTCTGTAGTTACCTCAAATCTTTCCTCCTTCTGCAATAGGTTCTGCTTGCAAGGTGTCTTCAGTGGTAACCTTCTTTTGCGTCTTGAGGTCTAATATGTCGTCCAATAATATCTCCAACTCCCGTTTTAATAGGATCACCAGAGGAATTTTAACAAACAACACAGAAATCATCAATAGATACAGCGATAGCAGGCGGATTGACATCAGCGAGGCACTACACATCAAAAAGTCAATACCAACAATCAACAGCCAATTAATGCACAACTATATTCTACCCACTTCAAGACCCGAACCAACATAGAAGCAGCAAGAGGAGGTATGGGCCAATAGGCCTTCTGCAGTAATTCCATTGTACTCTTTTCACACCCAATTTATACCCATTGTTTCGTGTTCTGTCTTGTGTTTGTCACCTCGTCCAAAACTTTTATGCCATATCACCTCACCATATATATATATATATATATATATATATATATATATATATATATATATATATATATATATATATATATATATATATATATTATTAAATATGACCAAAAAAGTAAGATTAATAATTCTAACACGAATTTTCTCAATCTTTCGTACATTTCGTTTCACTGTTGGAGGTAAATCAAAAATCAATTCTCCAAAATTCATTTTTATTTCTAGTCTGACGCGACACGAGCGCGTTTCGTAAAACTTATTACATTTTCAAAGACTTTAGTTCACAAATACACAACTGAATAGAACTTACGCATCTCCGATTTTATATCTACATTTGAGTGAGGTGGAAGGGGTGATGTGGCATTAACACAAGACAGAACAAGATGTGGTATTAATAGGGTATTAATTTCATCAACACAAGACAGAACAAGAGTATTAATAGGGTATTAATTTCATCAACACAAGACAGAACACGAAACAATGGATATTGAATAGAAGTGTTTGTAGAAAGCCTATTGGTCCATATTTCTTGATGCTTCTATATTGGAGCGGAGTCTTGAGGTGGGTAGAATATAGTTGTGCAATAATTGGCTGTTGATTGCTGGTGTTGACTTCTTGATGTGTAGTGCCTCGCAAACGTCAAGCCGCCTGCTATCGCTGTATCTATCGATGATTTCTGTGTTGTTTACTAGGATTTCTCTGGCGATGGTTTGGTTGTGGGAAGAGATTATATGTTCCTTAATGGAGCCCTGTTGCTTATGCATCGTTAAACGCCTAGAAAGAGATGTTGTTGTCTTGCCTATATACTGGGTTTTTTGGAGCTTACAGTCCCCAAGAGGGCATTTGAAGGCATAGACGACGTTAGTCTCTTTTAAAGCGATCTGTTTTGTGTCTGGAGAGTTTCTCATGAGTAGGCTGGCCGTTTTTCTGGTTTTATAGTAAATCGTCAGTTGTATCCTCTGATTTTTGTCTGTAGGGATAACGTTTCTATAACAATATCTTTCAGGACCCTTTCCTCCGTTTTATGAGCTGTGGAAAAGAAGTTCCTGTAAAATAGTCTAATAGGTTGTTGTTGTTGTAATAGGAGTGTTGTTAACGCATATGTCGACCGTGCTCTCAGCCACAGCTCAGAATGGAAGCAAGTCGACGAAGAACTCTGTAGGGTAAGGCAGGTCCTACTCAATAACGGCTTCTCCAATGGTTTCGTCGAAGACATCATAAAAAGGAAAGTGAAAAGCCATGCAACCTCTGAAGAGACAACTAACACAACACCTATACCCCCTATTAGACTATTTTACAGGAAATATATATCTCTTCCCACAACCAAACCATCGCCAGAGAAATCCTAGTAAACAACACAGAAATCATCGATAGATACAGCGATAGCAGGCGGCTTGACGTTTGCGAGGCACTACACATCAAGAAGTCAACACCAGCAATCAACAGCCAATTATTGCACAACTATATTCTACCCACCTCAAGACTCCGCTCCAATATAGAAGCATCAAGAAATATGGACCAATAGGCTTTCTACAAACACTTCTATTCAATATCCATTGTTTCGTGTTCTTTCTTGTGTTGATGAAATTAATACCCTATTAATACTCTTGTTCTGTCTTGTGTTGATGAAATTAATACCCTATAATACCACATCTTGTTCTGTCTTGTGTTAATGCCACATCACCCCTTCCACCTCACTCAAATGTAGATATAAAATCGGAGATGCGTAAGTTCTATTCAGTTGTGTATTTGTGAACTAAAGTCTTTGAAAATGTAATAAGTTTTACGAAACGCGCTCGTGTCGCGTCAGACTAGAAATAAAAATGAATTTTGGAGAATTGATTTTTGATTTACCTCCAACAGTGAAACGAAATGTACGAAAGATTGAGAAAATTCGTGTTAGAATTATTAATCTTACTTTTTCGGTCATATTTAATAATATATGTCTACAGGAAAGACTGCTACCAAAATATACTAATATATATATATATATATATATATATATATATATATATATATATATATATATATATATATATATATATATATATATATATATATATATATATATATATATGCAAACAATGCGTCGCATTTGTGTTGCTTATGTTACCGCACAAAGTGAGTGGATTCGATGAAATAACTGTGCCCAAGCTTATCACCAAGTGCTGTCGAGTCGTTGGGGGATATAGCCTGGGCTACCAATGTCTTTTGTTCAGTCACGGTTGGTCGAGTGGTTAAGGTACAGGGTACGCCAGATGCCCAGTGCCTCTGTCTGTCTTGGTTCAAGTCACTTCTGTGATGTGGAATTTTTAGTTATATATATATATATATATATATATATATATATATATATATATATATATATATATATATATATATATATATATATATATATATATATTGTGACGGTAAAGCGTTGATGTTCGGCTGTTTCAAAAGCTGGGGGCAGGGCCTCGTCACATAATAAAAAAAAAAAAGAGAGAAGTTTGTCCTCTACTTTAAATTGGGTATTTTAAGTCACTCTGTACACCTTATTGATGACCTAGAGAGGGGTACCTACCGTCAGCTCACCCTACTGTCCTACTGTACCTACTGTCTGTGTGTGTGTGTGTGTGTGTGTGTGTGTGTGTGTGTGTGTGTACTCACCTAATTGTGTGTGTGTGTGTGTTGTACTAACCTAATTGTGTGTGTGTGTGTACTCACCTAATTGTGTGTGTGTGTGTGTACTCACCTAATTGTGTGGTGTGTGTGTGTGTTTGTGTATATACATATATATATATATATATATATATGTGTGTGTGTATATCACGAAAATAAACACGTGATTAAGAATGTGACAATGTCAGACCACGAAGGAAAAATGAACACAGAAATTTCCTTAAGTACTTTCGTATATTAAATACATCTTCAGAAGGACCTTCTGAAGTCTATTTAATATACTAAAGTACTTAAGGAAATTGCCTGTTTCATTTTTCCTTCGTCCTGACATTGTCATATATATATATATATATATATATATATATATATATATATATATATATATATATATAATATATATATATATATATTATATATATCTATATATATATATTAGTATATTTGGTAGCAGTCTTTCTTCTAAACATATTTTGTTGAATATGACCAAAAAAGTAAATTAATAATTCTAATTCTAACACGAATTTTCTCAATATGTCTTATGTTTTTTCTTCACTGTCGATGGTAATTAAAATAACTTCGTTCTCTAAAATTAATTTATTTATGGTCTGACGCCTGAACCCGTTTAGTAAAGCTTATTACATTTTCAAAGACCTAGTTTTCACATCAAAATCATCGTACGTATACTCGTTTTGGGGTGAGGTGATATGGCCACAAACGTTTTGGACGAGGTGACAAACACAAGACAGAACACGAAACAATGGGTATAAATTGGATATGAAAAAAAAAGAATGGAAGTAACTGTAGAAGGCCTATTGGCCCATACCTCCTCGTGCTGCTTCTATGTTGGTTCGGGGTCTTGAAGTGGGTAGAATATAGATGTGCATTAATTGGCTGTTAATTGCTGGTGTTTGACTTTTTTTATGTGTAATGCCTCGCTGATGTTGAGTCTCCTGCTCTCGCTGCATCTTCCGATGATTTCTGTGTTTGTTTGTTAAGATTTCTTTCCTCCTGTGATGGTCTGGTTGTGAGAAAGATTATATGTTCCTTGATGGAACCCTGTTGATTATGCATTGTTAATCACCTGGAAAGAGACGCTGTTGTCTTGCCTATATACTGAGTTCTTTGGGTCTTACAGTCCCCAAGTGAGCATTTGAAGGCATAGACGACGTTGGTTTCCCTTCAAGGCGTTTTGTTTTGGTGACTGGGGAGTTATTCATGAGTAGGTTGGACGTATTTTTGGTTTTATAGTAAATTGTCAATTGTATTTTCTTATTTTGTCTGTAGGGATAACGTTCCTATCAACAATATCTTTCAGGACTCTTTCCTCCGTTTTATGAGCCGTCGAAAAGAAGTTCTTGTAAAATAGTCTAATAGTGGGTAGAAGTGTTGTGTTAGTTGACTCTTCAGAGGTTGCATGGCGTTTCACATTTCTTTTTATGATGTCTTCAACGAAACAATTAGAGAAGCCGTTGTTGACTAGGACCTGCCTTACCATACAGAGTTCTTCATGGACTTGCTTCCTTCCTGAGCTGTGGTCGACTGAGCACGGTCGACGTAATCGTTGACAACACTCCTCTTGTACCTGTCTGGGCAGTCACTATTAGTATTAAGGTACATTCCTATGTTTGTTTCCTTAGTGTAGACTGCAGTGTGGAAGCCTCCGCTTCTTTCCATGACTGTACCATCTAGAAAGGGCAGCTTCGCATCATTCTCCATCTCGTAAGTGAAACTCAACACAGAATTCCGCTCAAATGCGGAAGCTGCTGCAGACGTCTGGCATCGATTACCTGCGTAAAAATTCTTCCACATACCTGCAGTATATGGCGAGTTTCAAATCCACGTCAACTAAGACCCTCTGCTCGATGGTACCTATGTAGAATTTCGCAAACAGGACACCTAGGGGAGAACCCGTGGCGACCCCATCTACTTACTTATACATGTGCCCATCAGGGCTCAAGAATGATGCCTCTTTAGTGCAGGCTTGAAGTAATTTCCTTAATATTTTTCTGGTATGTCAAGAGGAGCGCAAGCCAGATCACGATACACTCTCTCTGCTATCATCCCGATTGTCTCGTCCACAGGTACGTTTGGTAAATAAAGACTCTACATCCCACGAGGCTCTTATCCCCGTGGCCCGTGCTCCCCGCAGTAAGTCAACAAATTCCTTTGGAGACTTCAGGCTGAAAGCAAAAAGGTACATAAGGAGTCAACAAGCCGATGAGTTGCTTAGCCAATCTGTATGTGGGTGTGGGTATCTGGCTGATGATTGGTCGAAGTGGGTTTCAAGATTGTGGGTATTGACATTTCCATATGCATACCCAGGTTTATGTTCCCAATAACCTTTGGCAGGTGGAGTCCGGATTTCTTGGCGTTCACAGTTTCGATCAATCTGAATACCTTCGTTTTCAATTCGACGGTAGTGTCCTTCGTTACCCATAAGAATTTAGTTTGGTCCGAGAGAATGAGGTTCATTTCGCCAGATATTTGTCTTTTTAAAAATAATGCATATTGGCGACTTGTCACCTCTCCTGACGACTATCTCCTTGTTCTCGCGAAGGCTCTTAGATGCTGCATTTAATTCGGGGACAGTATGGTGCTTCTGTAGTTACCTCAAATCTTTCCTCCTTCTGCAATAGGTTCTGCTTGCAAGGTGTCTTCAGTGGTAACCTTCTTTTGCGTCTTGAGGTCTAATATGTCGTCCAATAATATCTCCAACTCCCGTTTTAATAGGATCACCAGAGGAATTTTAACAAACAACACAGAAATCATCAATAGATACAGCGATAGCAGGCGGATTGACATCAGCGAGGCACTACACATCAAAAAGTCAATACCAACAATCAACAGCCAATTAATGCACAACTATATTCTACCCACTTCAAGACCCCGAACCAACATAGAAGCAGCAAGAGGAGGTATGGGCCAATAGGCCTTCTGCAGTAATTCCATTGTACTCTTTTCACACCCAATTTATACCCATTGTTTCGTGTTCTGTCTTGTGTTTGTCACCTCGTCCAAAACTTTTATGCCATATCACCTCACCATATATATATATATATATATATATATATATATATATATATATATATATATATATATATATATATATATATATATATATATTATTAAATATGACCAAAAAAGTAAGATTAATAATTCTAACACGAATTTTCTCAATCTTTCGTACATTTCGTTTCACTGTTGGAGGTAAATCAAAAATCAATTCTCCAAAATTCATTTTTATTTCTAGTCTGACGCGACACGAGCGCGTTTCGTAAAACTTATTACATTTTCAAAGACTTTAGTTCACAAATACACAACTGAATAGAACTTACGCATCTCCGATTTTATATCTACATTTGAGTGAGGTGGAAGGGGTGATGTGGCATTAACACAAGACAGAACAAGATGTGGTATTAATAGGGTATTAATTTCATCAACACAAGACAGAACAAGAGTATTAATAGGGTATTAATTTCATCAACACAAGACAGAACACGAAACAATGGATATTGAATAGAAGTGTTTGTAGAAAGCCTATTGGTCCATATTTCTTGATGCTTCTATATTGGAGCGGAGTCTTGAGGTGGGTAGAATATAGTTGTGCAATAATTGGCTGTTGATTGCTGGTGTTGACTTCTTGATGTGTAGTGCCTCGCAAACGTCAAGCCGCCTGCTATCGCTGTATCTATCGATGATTTCTGTGTTGTTTACTAGGATTTCTCTGGCGATGGTTTGGTTGTGGGAAGAGATTATATGTTCCTTAATGGAGCCCTGTTGCTTATGCATCGTTAAACGCCTAGAAAGAGATGTTGTTGTCTTGCCTATATACTGGGTTTTTTGGAGCTTACAGTCCCCAAGAGGGCATTTGAAGGCATAGACGACGTTAGTCTCTTTTAAAGCGATCTGTTTTGTGTCTGGAGAGTTTCTCATGAGTAGGCTGGCCGTTTTTTCTGGTTTTATAGTAAATCGTCAGTGTATCCTCTGATTTTTGTCTGTAGGGATAACGTTTCTATAACAATATCTTTCAGGACCCTTTCCTCCGTTTTATGAGCTGTGGAAAAGAAGTTCCTGTAAAATAGTCTAATAGGTTGTTGTTGTTGTAATAGGAGTGTTGTTAACGCATATGTCGACCGTGCTCTCAGCCACAGCTCAGAATGGAAGCAAGTCGACGAAGAACTCTGTAGGGTAAGGCAGGTCCTACTCAATAACGGCTTCTCCAATGGTTTCGTCGAAGACATCATAAAAAGGAAAGTGAAAAGCCATGCAACCTCTGAAGAGACAACTAACACAACACCTATACCCCCTATTAGACTATTTTACAGGAACTTCTACATATATACATATATATACATATATATACATATATATATATATATATATATATATATATATATATATATATATATATATATATATATATATATATATATATATATATATATATATATATATATATATATAACTGAAAACTCCACACCACAGAAGGATTCGAACCCAGATAGCCAGGAGCACTATCCAACTGGCGTACTAGGAACAATTCGACCAACCATGACCGCACAAAAGACATTGGTTGCCAGCAACACAAATGCGTCGCATTTGTGTTGCTTATGTTACCGCACAAAGTGAGGTGATTCGATGAAATAACTGTGCCCAAGCTTATCACCAAGTGCTGTCGGGTCGTTGGGGGATATAGCCTGGGCTACCAATGTCTTTTGTTCAGTCACGGTTGGTCGAGTGGTTAAGGTACAGGGTACGCCAGATGCCCAGTGCCTCTGTCTGTCTTGGTTCAAGTCACTTCTGTGATGTGGAATTTATATATATATATATATATATATATATATATATATATATATATATATATATATATATATATATATATATATATATATATATATATATATATATATATATATATATATTGTGACGGTAAAGCGTTGGTATTTGGCTGTTTCAAAAGCTGGGGGCAGGGCCTCGTCACATAAGAAAAAAAAAAAAAAGAAGTTTGTCCTTTCGTCTGTGGTAAGGTAATGGGAAGACACACAAAACACAAAGTATATAAACAATGAAATTTTAATTACTCTAGAAAACAAGACATGAATAAAGACAATCTCGTAAACTTCAAAACAGGTCAACAAACAAAACATGAATAATTACTGGCAATGAAAAGTTACTCTAAGACAAGAATGCAAGTTAAAATAAATCAAATAAGTGAGGTGCTGGGAATACTGGCTTCAAGCTGCCACCTCCCTTAGTACACGACAGCCAAGGCTTAGTCTACTAACGAGAGATGTCAACTCCATGGAGCACAGAGATATTCTGAGGAGTTGACGTGCTGCTGGCCCAGACGTCGACTCTTGTGGTGGCGTGAGTGCAGGTGCGGCGAGACACCAGCCAATCAGCAACAGGCAGGCAGAGAATAAGTAGTTTGCTGGTTACGGCGGGCTGTTGCCGGTGTGTCGGGTGGTGCACTGGTACGCTTGCTTCCTGGGCAAAACGTTTGGAACGAATACGTCCACCAGCTACTGGTGGACGTATCTTCAATATAGTAAAGACGTAAATATATAAGGAAGAGCAGGCTCAATCTCTCTTGAAAGAGATTATCGTCACAATATATATTTCTGTTTTTCCTCTTAATGTCTGCATTTTGTAACCAATCAGCTATATAACTGTGTATCCCAATGCATATATAATTATATAGGCTTACTGTCTCCGATAGAACAAATTAAGTATTGAGAAGGAGCCCTAACGATCACCAGCCACCGACTAGAACAGCTCTCGTGTTTAGATTTGTCTGTAACTAAAAATGATATTTCGTTAGTCAGGGAAAATCTAGAAATATTTCTGTATTTTTTCACTGAATGCTTTTTTTGTCTCATTAGCTATTCATTAACAAGATGATTTCATTATTTTGGTGAGTCTGCTTTCAAAACAGGTTCCATACTTTTGCATATTTTGGAAAATTCAATCCCGTGTTTTTCTTTACTGTGTAAAAAAAAATAATTTTAGCCAATTATCACTTATAATATTAGGTTGGTGGTTAATTTCTCAGGGCGGGAGATAATAGCTTTAAGAGAAATATTAATATGATTTTCTCCTTCGTTTATGTCTTTAATTCAACTCTAGCCAGGTGTGCAAACACCTTAAGGACTTGTTATTATCTTCAGCACTCTTTAGGATCTTCCATACACTTTAGGATCTTCTGTACTCTTTAGCATCTTCCGGACACTTTAGCATTTTCCAGACACTTTAGGATCTTCCGGACACTTTAGGATCTTCCGGACACTTTAGCATCTTCCGGACACTTTAGGATCTTCCGGACACTTTAGGATCTTCCGGACACTTTAGCATCTTCCGGACACATTAGGATCTTCCGGATACTTTAGGATCTTCCGGACACTTTAGTATCATCCGGACACTTTAGGATCTTCCGAACACTTTAGGATCTTCCGTACACTTTAGCATCTTCCGGACACTTTAGCATCTTCCGGACACATTAGAATCTTCCGAACACATTAGGATCTTCCGGACACTTTAGGATCTTCCGGACACTTTAGGATCTTCCGGATACTTTAGGATCTTACGGACACTTTAGGATCTTCCGAACACTTTAGGATCTTCCGGACACTTTAGCATCTTCCGGACACTTTAGGATCTTCCGGACACTTTAGCATCTTCCGGACACTTTAGGATCTTCCGGACACTTTAGGATCTTCCGGACACTTCAGGATCTTCTGGACTCTTCACAGGGCTCTGGGATTATATTTAGTGTATCATTAAGGTTAATTTTCCACAAGAGTTACCAAATCACCAAAGTTTGATTGCTCAGATAACTTTCCAGTAGGTAGAGAAGGCTTTCATTTCACAAAATTCGCGTCTGACAGTCGAATAATTACACATGAACCCATTTATCTGGGGCCAGATTCACGAAGCAGTTACGGAAGTATTTACGAACCTCTACATCTTTTCTCAATCTTTGGTGCCTTCGTTTGCAATTATTAAATAGTTAATGAGCTCCGAAACACGAGGAGGCTGTTTCAAACAGTAACAACAGTTGATTGAAAAGTTTTCATGCTTGTAAACTGTTTAATAAATGTAACCAAAGCCGTCAAAGATTGAGGAAAGATGTACACGTTCGTAAGTTCTTGCCTAACTGCTGTGTGAATCTGGGTCCTGGGCTCTAGGAGACTCGAAATGGAAACCCTCGCGAGTGACATATGTCGAACCGAAGTATATATATGAAGACAAAAACAAATGTTTAGAGATCTGATCTTCGACTAGTCGAAGAAATACTTAGGTTTCGCATACACACTTACATTTGAGAATTACATATGGCGATCATGTGTAATTAATTTAATTACACATACTTGCCATCATACACGAAGACACAACGTGTGTATAACATTCACGATACATGAAGTAATAACATACGCATAATCCAAACATTCAAACCTGATTTTTCATTTTGTTTTTCCTCTGAATAACTAAGAGGCCTGGTCCGAGACCAGGCCTCCTCTAACGTGGCTGAAAATTAGACAGTCAAGCCACACACGTCGGAAAATACAGGAATTTACCATGTTTCTGTCCATCCTGGATCATTATCAACACGTGTAAGAAAAATTGACTGAGACTGTCATTATATACGGTACGAATGTGAGATGAACGGCGAGAAGGTTGAAGAGAACCAACAGAGTTAAAACGAATGAAGAAAACACTCTTTATCTTCTTTCTCTTCAGTTCCTCTTTCTCTTCTGTTCCTCTTTCTCTTCTGTTCTTCTATCGTTTGCATCTGTGTCGGCCCTTCCTCTTCACCATTAGACCCTTCTGTGGCTTTCTTTATTCCCATTAACTACAATGGAATATTTCTTATTTTTTCACATTGCACATGTCATCCTTACCTCATGTACTGACTTTCTCTGTTACACTTTGTTTACACAACTTTGTAACGGCACAGTTGTCACTTTCGTCACTTTGCCTGTTCAGATGCTGGCATAGATATCTATGTTACTGATAATCTGATAAATATTTTCAATAATAAAAAATATATGTATATATATATATATATATATATATATATATATATATATATATATATATATATATATATATATATATATATATATATATATATATGTCGTACCTAGTAGCCAGAATGCACTTCTAGGCCTACTATGCAAGGCCCAATTTGCCTAATAAGCCAAGTTTTCATGAATTAATTGTTTTTCGACTACCTAACCTACCTAACCTAACCTAACCTAACTTTTTCGGCTACCTAACCTAACCTAACCTATAGAGATAGGTTAGGTTAGGTTAGGTAGGGTTGGTTAGGTTCGGTCATATACCTACGTTAATTTTGATTCCAGTAACAAAAAATTGACCTTATACATAATGAAATGGGTAGCTTTATCATTTCATAAGAAAAAAATTTGAGAAAATATAATAATTCAGGAAAACTTGGCTTATTAGGCAAATCGGGCCTTGCATAATAGGCTGAGAAGTGCGTTCTGGCTACTAGGTACGACATATATATATATACATATATATATATATATACATATATATATACATATATATATATATATATATATATATATATATATATATATATATATATATATATATATATATATATATATGTCGTACCTAGTAGCCAGAACGCACTTCTCAGCCTACTATGCAAGGCCCAATTTGCCTAATAAGCCAAGTTTTCATGAATTAAATGTTTTTCGACTACCTAACCTACCTAACCTAACCTAACCTAACTTTTTCGGCTACCTAACCTAACCTAACCTATAAAGATAGGTTAGGTTAGGTTAGGTAGGGTTGATTAGGTTTGGTCATATATCTACGTCAATTCTAACTCCAATACAAAAAATTGACCTCATACATAATGAAATGAGTAGCTTTATCATTTCATAATCAAAACATTTGAGAAAATATATTAATTCGTGAAAACTTGGCTTATTAGGCAAATCGGGCCTTGCATAGTAGGCTGAGAAGTGCGTTCTGGCTATTAGGTACGACATATATATATATATATATATATATATATATATATATATATATATATATATATATATATATATATATTTATATAATTGTTAAAAGAAATCGTACTTTTGTTATAGAAACGATGTCTTTGTTTATATAAACCGGTTTTTTTTATAGAAATCATGCTTTTGTTTATTGAAACCGTAATTTTTATTATAAAAATCATGCATTTGTTTTAAAGTATATATATCAAAGAAAAATAAATCTGAAAAAATCTCTGGAGCATTCAGGCGGCATATATCCCTGTAAGCACCTTCTTTAATAACAAGATTTCCCATGTAATATGATATCACATCACCTTGTCCTTATATCCCAGCTATATGGCCTTATATCCCATCCAAGTGCTATATAGGCACACTGGTTTAGCACTTTCTCCTCCTAATTACCTTACCACTACCTTGTGGTGTAAAAAGGAATTTTCAAGTTAAATTAGACAAGAAAAGGAATGTTGTTGCCGAGGGTAATGCATACATAATAAGGTCATGGTTGCAGTGTGTGTGTGTGTGTGTGTGTGTGTGTGTGTGTGTGTGTGTGTGTGTGTATGTACTCACCTAGTTGTGCTTGCGGGGGTTGAGCTTTGGCTCTTAGGTCCCGCCTCTCAACCGTCAATCAACAGATGTACTGATTCCTGAGCCTACTGGGCTCTATCATATCTACATTTGAAACTGTGTATGGAGTCAGCCTCCACCACATCACTTCCTTGTGCATTCCATTTACTAACTACTCTGACACTGAAAAAGTTCTTTCTAATGTCCCTGTGGCTCATTTGAGTTCTCAGCTTGCACCTGTGTCCCCTTGTTCGCGTCCCTCTAGTGTTGAATAGTTCATCCTTGTTTACCCGGTCGATTCCCCTGAGGATTTTGTAGGTTGTGATCATGTCCCCCCTTACTCTTCTGTTTTCCAGTGTCGTAAGGTGCATTTCCCGCAGCCTTTCCTCATAACTCATGCCTCTTAGTTCAGGGACTAGTCTAGTAGCATACCTTTGGACTTTTTCCAGCTTCGTCTTGTGCTTGAAAAGGCACGGGCTCCATGCTGGGGCCGCATACTCCAGGAATGGTCTTACATATGTGGTGTAAAAGATTCTGAATGATTCCTTACACAGGTTCCTGAACGCCGTTCTGATGTTAGCCAGCCTCGCAAATGCCGCAGACGTTATTCTCTTTATGTGGGCTTCAGGAGACAGGTTTGGTGTTATATCAACTCCTAGATCTTTCTCTCTGTTTCATTAAGTACTTCATCTCCTATTCTGTATCCTGTGTCTGGCCTCCTGTTTCCACCGCCTAGTTTCATTACTTTGCATTTACTCGGGTTGAACTTCAACAGCCATTTGTTGGACCATTCACTCAGTCTACCTAGGTCATCTTGTAGCCTTCTAATATCATCCTCTGTTTCAATCCTCCTCATAATTTTTGAATCGTCGGCAAACATTGAGAGGAACGAATCTATACCCTCTGGGAGATCATTTACATATACCAGAAACAGTATAGGTCCAAGGACTGATCCCTGTGGGACTCCACTTGTAACGTCTTGCCAATCTGAGACCTCACCCCTCACACAGACTCGTTGTCTCCTGTTGCTTAGGTACTCCTCTATCCACCGGAGTTCCTTCCCTTTCACTCCAGCCTGCATCTCCAACTATCGCACTAGCCTCTTGTGTGGCACTGTATCAAAGGCTTTCTGACAATCCAAAAATATGCAGTCTGCCCACCCTTCTCCTTCTTGCCTTATTTTTGTTGCCTGGTCGTAGAATTCAAGTAACCCTGTGAGGCAGGACCTGCCATCCCGGAACCCATGTTGATGCTGTGCTACAAAGTTCCTTTGCTCCAGATGCTCCACTAGTTTTCTTCGCACAATCATCTCCATCAACTTTCATGGTATACAGGTTAGGGACACAGGCCTGTAGTTCAGTGCCTCCTGTCTATCCCCTTTCTTGTATATCGGGACTACGTTAGCTGCTTTCCAAATATCTGGCAGTTCCCCTGTTGCCAGTGATTTGTTATACACTATGGAGAGTGGTAGGCACAGTTCTCTTCCTCCTTCCTTTAGAACCCAAGGGGAGATTCCATCAGGGCCTAGAGCCTTTGTCACATCCAACTCTAGTAAACACTTTCTTACTTCCCCGCTGGTAATCTCAAAGTCTTCCAGTGGTACCTGGTTAGCTATTCCCTCTCTTACCTCTGGAATTTCTCCTTGCTCTAAGGTGAAGACCTCCTGGAATTTCTTATTCAATTCCTCACTAGCTTGCAATTCTTACACTAAAGAAGTCTTTCGAAGCATTTCTCTGGCTCATCTGTATGACTCCAGCTTCCACACGTGTTCTCCTGGTCTTCCCGTTTCTCGTTCCAAACATTCTCTCTTTGTCCACATGGCTAATTGATATTGATAACTTGTGCGTTGTTATCATTCCTCTGCTGAAAATATCTTGCCCTAATGTTGTGAGATTGAGTTCTCTCAGCTTCTTCGTGTGTCTGAGTTCCCTCAGTTCTGAGATCAACCTTATTGTATACATCTGTCCTTGATATTTACATGGGAACTCCAAGATCGGGGCAGCATATTCTTGTGTTACTTTACATATGGTGTGAATAATGAACTGGAAGCCTCATGTGGGTACATGAAAGCTTTCTGGTCACTTCTCAACTTCATATGTACTGCAAATATTATTTTCCTAATGCCTACGTCAGTTTTGGAGTTATATAAAAAATAAGATATTTCTCTTTTTTTGTTTTCATGGCATCTAGAGTTCAGTCCTTACAAATATAAAGTGATCACACTGAGGAAAGGAGAATGGACACGAAAACAATGTTACAGCACAACCAGAAAGTAGCAGCACACAAGAAGGAAGAACACAAGTGAGGAAGAACACTTCCATCTGAGGAAGAACACAACACCAAATTTAACACAGAAGCCGGTAAATAACCACAATAACATTGTCAGAACACGTGATCCTGTCACTCATGTACCTGACAGTTATAATCCCAGTCAGGGAATTGTTTAGCCCACTAAACACAGACTACGTTAACTCTCATAGACTATGCAGCACCAGCACGGAACATACAGAGATCTGCAACAAGACTGGTGCAAGAAACATAACTTCTAAGCTAGGAGAACAGGTTAGGGAAGATAAATAGGACCAAACAAAGGTCATAAGAGATATGATTACCACGTGCAAGATACTAAGAGAAATAGACAGAATAACCTGTCCACAGAACGAGATGCAGAAGGAAGAGGCCCCGCTAACAATTAAATACCAAATATGCATTATTAATTGATTGGCCATTGATTTTATATAATAAACCAAAGGCAGTTTTACAGAGGTATTTGAAAACTGTAATAATATATTAATAATATTAATAAAATTTAGGATGATTTTAAACAATATTTTCTGGCACGATAGTGATAAAATGCTGGCACGATATCCTCGACAACTTCTCAGGATCGAGCGTCGAAGTCTCCCCCAGTACTCTACAGCAAGATCTGCACAGTCAGGGCAACACCCACAGTTGTCACAGTTGGGAGCAGGAGCCCGGACCTGCAGGGACCCGTCCAGTGTCTTAGCGCAAACTGCTCAGTAATAAGTGAACAGAGTCTGCCTCCAGCGAGCCATCCAAGGAACAGAGCCAGGGAGACACCTCCCTCTCCCCCCTTTTGTTTAGGGGGGAGAGGGAGGTATCCCCCCCTAATGGCTTGTTAAAGCAGGTATTAGCAACCCTGAACGGTGCAAAGAAACGGCAAAAACTGTCCTTACCTCGAGGAGGTCCTCGAGGAGGCCTGGTCGAGAACCGAGCCGCTGGGACGTTGAACCCCGAAATCATCGCAAGGTAACCTTAAGATGTAAATCCAAAAAAGAAGAGAAAACACTAAATTTTTCAGTTAAAGTCCTGTGGATTCAAATCCTACTGCGCTATTAGGTTACCAGGCTTGGCGCCTTCTTTTGATAACTACTTACTTGCTTCTCAAAGTCAACATTAAAGATCACCACTAGATGTATATGAAGACCAACATTTCGAACGGCCTTTAAAAATCTAGATAAAGAGGAACCATTCAGGACTTTGTGAACCAAATATGACACCAGTTCTAGTATATACGGTGCCAACGCCAAGTCCTGAACTCGTCAACGCAAAAGCTAGAAAATATCCAGAGGTGAGAGGCAAGAGTTAGGAGAAAACCCTTAATGAATTATGTGTCCAATCACTGTGATGCAGGAGAGTTAAGGGAGACACTATTACCACTCAAAACTATTACTAGAAGAATATACCGAGTAGAACACCACAGATTATTTGAAAGTAAAATCACAATTGAAATATTCAAATTAGGAACAAAGTCATTAGCAAGAGTATTTAAATCGTCAGATTAGTGGGAACAAATAAATTACTCACATAAGCGAACTGGTGGAGAAAAACACATACAGCTTCAACTGTTGATAAAGTAGAATACAAATGGCTCATGATTCCTTGCATAAATCGTGTGATGGTTGAGAGGCGGGAGAGAAGAGCTAAAGCCTAACCCGTGCAGACACAAGTTGACGAATTCAGACACACACGAAACGCACGCACATAGGAGCCACGAGGCTGAGTGGTCCGCGCTCGGGGATCGTAGTCCTGAGGGTCGGGTTTCGATTCCCAGCCAAAGCAGACACAAATGTGCAGAGATTCTTTCACCTGATGCATCTGTTCCCCTAATAGTAAATAGTTACCTGGGAGTTAGACAGCTGCTACGGGCTACTTCCAGGGAATGTATGTGTGTGGTGGAGAGAAATATAGGAAGTAGAAATAATATGGAGGGAAAATCGGTCAGAAAGGCGGGATCGAAGAGCTAACAGCACGATTCTGCAGGCACAAATAGTAAACCTCACACACACACACATTTGGCAGTGATTTGGTGGAGGTTCACTCCATACACAGTTTCAAATGTAGATATGATAGAGCCCAGTAGGCTCAGGAATCTGTACACCAGTGGATTGACAGTCGAGAGGCGGGACCAAGGAGCCGAAGCTCCACCCCCACAAGCACAACTAGGTGAGACTACACACACACACACGTATGCTTGCGCAGATGACGATAATACCCTTCAGCAGATCCAAATTACCTAGGATAATAAGCACAATGTATAATTTTAAATTCAATTCTCGCTCGAAGCTCACACTTCAAATGCAAAACAAATCACATTGGGAACATTTCATTGACAAGCAAATTACACAGAATAGCGGAAAATAATTCACTTAAAGTATAACGTGTGGTCGGACGGTCCGTGACAAGAGTAAATGAAACGAAGCCATAAATTCCTAATAATTTACATTCAGAAAATGCAAGGCAAGGACCAAGAAATAATTATATTCAATCAACAGATGCGAGGACATGTATGCCTTCCGCTGTGTCAACCACAAAGCCTGAAGAGACTGAACGTATAAGGAAAATTCCTCTCTAAAAAAAAATTAGACCTAAGCACCGTAGTATAAAAAATCCTTTGAATATATTAAGCCTTAAATTAACCACAATACACTGGAAATTTAGGTTAAAATAATTATCCAACAATATTATTAGAGCAATGCAATTTCAATTCAAAATACATATAAGGATGCAAAATACAATAACGTTGCAAAATACATAGACAAATACAATAAGGATGCAAAATACAATAACGTTGCAAAATACATAGACAAATACATTAAGGATGCAAAATACAATAACGTTGCAAAATACATAGACAAATACATTAAGGATGCAAAATACAATAGTAGTAGGCATCCATCCGTCTCAGGAGACTATGGAATTTCACTCTGGTTGTCAGTCTGGAGTGGCCTCTCCAGGGCACAAAGCCCGGGCAGGTTGATATGAGGGAGAAGCTGTCAACAATGCAGCAGGTCCCTCCTCTCCACGGAACCGAAAGTCCCCAATGGACTTTTCAACGTTGCAAAATACATTGACAATACAAAATTCGTTATTAATGTAAGAGTATATAAGCAATACAAAACTCATTGGCAATGTAAAATACACTAACAATACAATACTAATGCAATGATCAAGCAAAATGTATTTACAATACAACTCAAAGCAAAAATGTTAGTAATACAATACCAATTTAATAATAGCAACATAATATTAATATTGAATAAATAACAGTTTCAAACAATAATAAATAAAAAATTCTTAAAGTTATATATGATATCAAAAATGTTAGTGAAAGTAATAGACGAGAAACAGAACCTCAAGTGATAAATTACGTAGCGAATAACACACACAAGCGATAACACCACACAACAAACACCCCACAAACAAGAATACCACACAACAAATACCACACAACCAATTACACCACACAACAAAACACCCCACAAACAAGAATACAACACAACAAACACCCCACAAACAATAATACCACACAACAAAACACCCCACAAACAAGAATACAACACAACAAACACCCCACAAACAATAATACCACACAACAAAACACCCCACAAACAAGAATACCACACAACAAATACCACACAAACAAGAATACCACACAACAAACACCCCACAAACAAGAATACCACACAACAAACACCCCACAAACAAGAATACCACACAACAAATACCACACAAACAATAACACCACACAACAAAACACCCCACAAACAATTACACCACACAACAAAACACCCCACAAACAATAACACATCACTCGTCTGCAGCCTCCGTCATAATTCCTCTTCCCGTTGTGCCAGTCCGAAGCATCACTCCAGAGCACGGGAGATAACACTTACATTTACAGGTAAACAAGCTAATGACCTCTTACATGGGCTATGTATATCAGCTGAGTGTTACGTCCTCGGCCCAGATAGTGATACCTCTTTACGCCAATATTCAGGCAATGTTTGTTTATAAAACAAATAGTCATTTCTAGCCCAACCAGCTTTAACCCAAATTATAGGCGCTGCGTATTGTTATGTTTGTATATATTTGTTTCCTAATTTCAAATTATGTCAACTACAGCTTGCAGAAGAGATATTTTATTCGATTTTGGGAATAAATGTAAACATTATTTAGGTCTGTATGTGTGTTCATGGGTGTATATATATGTTTAAATGAACATGCGCAAATGTATATATATATATATATATATATATATATATATATATATATATATATATATATATATATATATATATATATATATTTTTGGTAGCAGTCTTTCCTTTAGACATATATTATTAAAAATGACCGAAAAAGTAAGATTAATAATTCTAACACGAATTTTCTCGATCTTTCTTACGTTTCTTTTCACTGTTGATGGTAATTCAAAAATCAATTCTCCAAAATTCATTTTTATTTCTAGTCTGACGCGACACTTGAACGCGTTTCGTAAAACTTATTACATTTTCAAAGACTTTAGTTTACACACACACACACAACTTTAACTGAATAGAGCTTAAACATCTTCGAGTTTTTATACCTACATTTGGGTGAGGTGACATGTTACAATAGTTTTGGATGAGGTGAAAATAAACTTTTAACACAAGACAGGACACGAAACAATGGGTATTAAAGGTAGGTAACTGCAGAAGGCCTATTTTTATTGGCCCATATTTCTTGATGCTTCTATATTGGAGCGGAGTCTTGAGGTGGGTAGACTATAGTTGCGCATTAATTGATTGCTGGTGTCCACTTCTTGATGTGTAGTGCCTCGCAGACGTCAAGCCGCCTGCTATCGCTGTATCTATCGATGATTTCTGTGTTGTTTGCTAAGAGTTCTCTGGTGAGGGTTTGTTTGTGGGAAGAGATTATATGTTCCTTAATGGAGCCCTGTTGCTTATGCATCGTTAAACGCCTGGAAAGAGATGTTGTTGTCTTGCCTATATACTGGTTTTTTTGAGGCTTACAGTCCCCAACAGGGCATTTGAAGGCATAGACGACGTTGGTCTCTTTTAAAGCGTTCTGCTTTGTGTCTGGAGAGTTTCTCATGAGTAGGCTGGCCGGTTTTCTGGTTTTATAGTAAATCGTCAGTTGTATCTTCTGATTTTTGTCTGTAGGGATAACTTTTCTACTAACAATATCTTTCAGGACCCTTTCCTCCGTTTTATGGGCTGTGGAAAAGAAGTTCCTGTAAAATAGTCTAATAGGGGGTATAGGTGTTGTGTTAGTTATCTCTTCAGAGGTTGCATGGCGTTTCACTTTTTTTCTTATGATGTCTTCCACGAAACCATTGGAGAAGCCGTTGTTGACTAGGACCTGCCTTACCCTACAGAGTTCTTCGTCGACTTGCTTCCTTTCTGAGTTGTGGCTGAGGGCACGGTCGACATAAGCGTTAACAACACTCCTCTTGTACCTGACTGGGCAGTCACTGTTGGCATTCAGGCACATTCCTATGTTTGTTTCCTTAGTGTAGACTGCAGTGATGAAAACTCCGCTCCTTTCCATGACTGTTACATCTAGAAAGGGCAGCTTCCCATCCTTCTCTATCTCGTAAGTGAAACGCAACACAGAATTCTGCTCATATGCCTCCTTCAGCTCCTGCAGATTACTGACATCAGGTACCTGTGTAAAAATGTCGTCAACATACCGGCAGTATATGGCCGGTTTCAAGTTCATGTCGACTAAGACTTTCTGCTCGATGGTACCCACGTAGAAGTTTGCAAACAGGACACCTAGGGGAGAACCCATGGCGACCCCATCTACTTGCTTATACATGTGTCCATCGGGGCTCAAGAAGGGTGCCTCTTTAGTACAAGCTTGGAGTAGTTTCCTTAGACTGTTTTCTGGTATGTCAAGAGGAGTACAGGCCGGATCACGGTACACTCTGTCGATACATTCTATACGATATATATATATATATATATATATATATATATATATATATATATATATATATATATATATATATATATGCAATTAACGATCACAAAACACTGATCATTTTATGCGGAAAATCCACAAAGAAATATGAAAGAAAGTGAGCGTTTCGGCCTGATAAAGCCGTTGTCAACACCAGAGTCTGGTGTTGACAACGGCTTTAACAGGCCGAAACGTTCACTTTCTTTCATATTTCTCTGTGGATTTTCCACATATATGTGTGTGTGTATATATATATATATATATATATATATATATATATATATATATATATATATATATATATATATATATATATATATATATGTGTGTGTGTGTGTGTGTGTGTGTGTGTGTGTGTGTGTGTGTGTGTGTGTGTGTGTGTGTGTGTCTGTATGTGTGTGTCTGTATGTGTGTGTGTGTGTGTGTGTGTGTGTGTGTGTGTGTGTGTGTGTGTGTGTGTGTGTGTCTGTGTGTGTGTGTGTATGTGTTTGTGAGTGTGTGAATGTGTGTGTGTTTGCGTGTAAATGCAACTAGCAAAATATGTGTTTAAGAATAAATTAGCCAGTGGTGCACCCTGGCGGATATTTTCCAAACCAAGTTTCAGCTTTTCATGTTGGTTTCCTGGCGATAACTTGAGTATTCCTCAGGCATGAATATTAAAGTTGCAACGCTTAAATATGTTGGCGAGAGGAAGCTTCCTGTGGAGATGGGAGTAATATTGTAGCTTGGTTAGCCTCCTTTGTAAATTATAGCGAACTTATTTCATTCTGAAGCGTTTTCGGTGTTTTAATTCATTCAAAAACAAATTCCTTCATTACGAATTATGTAGTTTTATTGTAACTATGAAGGGTATAGTGGCATGCAGTACACAATAATACATATATGAGGAACTTAATCATTCGTTAGCACAGTCAACCACACACACACACACAACACCCACCCACCTGTCTCCACACACCACCCACACCTGTCTCCACAAAACCCCCCTCTGTCTCCACACACCACACCCCCACCTGTCTCCACAAAACCCCCCTCTATCTCCACACACCACACCCCCACCTGTCTCCACAAACCACACCCCCACCTGTCTCCACACACTATCCTCCCTGTCCCACAACCCCCTCCCCTGTCTCAACAACCTCCCCCCCTGTCTCCACACATCACCCCCTGTCTACACACACCACCCTCCTGTCTCCACACACTACCCCACCTCTGTCTTCACACTCCTCCCCTGTCTCCACAAACCAACCCCCCCCTGTCTCGACACACAACCCTCCTGTCTCCACACACTACCCCCCCTCTGTCTCCACACACTACCCCCCTGTCTCCACACACTCCCCCCTGTCTCCACACACCACCCCCCCCTGTCTCCACACACCCCCCCCCTGTCTCCACACACCACCCCCCTGTCTCCACACACCCACCCCCCTGTCTCCACACACTACCCCCCTGTCTCCACACACTACCCCCCTGTCTCCACACACTACCCCCCCCCCCCTCTGTTTCCACACACCACCCCCACCTGTCTCCACACACTACCTCTCCTCTGTCTCCACACACCACCCCCGCCTGTCTCCACACACCACCCCCCGCAGTCGCCACACACCCCCCCCACCTGTTTCCACACACTACCCCTCCTCTGTCTCCACACACCACCCCCGCCTGTCTCCACATACCACCCCCGCCCGTCTCCACACACCACCCCCTCTGTCTCCACACACCACCCCCGCCTGTCTCCACATACCACCCCCGCCTGTCTCCACACACCACCCCCTCTGTCTCCACACACCACCCCCGCCTGTCTCCACACACCACCCCCGCCTGTCTCCTCCCCCCTTGTCTCCACACACCACCCCCGCCTGTCTCCACACACCACCCCCCTCTGTCTCCACACACCACCCCCACCTGTCTCCACACACCACACCCGCCTGTCTCTACACACCACCCCCGCCTGTCTCTACACACCACCCCCGCCTGTCTCCACTCACCACCCCCGCCTGTCTCCACACACTACCCCCGCCTGTCTCCACACACCACCCCCGCCTGTCTCCACACACTACCCCCGCCTGTCTCCACACACTACCCCCGCCTGTCTCCACACACCACCCCTGCCTGTCTCTACACACCACCCCCGCCTGTCTCCACACACCACCCCCGCCTGTCTCAACACACCACCCCCACCTGTCTCTACACACCACCCCCGCCTGTCTCCACACACCACCCCCGCCTGTCTCCACATACCACCCCCGCCTGTCTCCACACACCACCCCCGCCTGTCTCCACACACCACCCCCGCCTGTCTCCACACACCACCCCCGCCTGTCTCCACACACCACCCCCGCCTGTCTCCACACACCACCCCCGCCTGTCTCCACACACCACCCCCGCCTGTCTCAACACACACCACCCCCGCCTGTCTCCACACACCACACCCGCCTGTCTCTACACACCACCCCCGCCTGTCTCCACACACCACCCCCACCTGTCTCTACACACCACCCCCGCCTGTCTCCACACACCACACCCGCCTGTCTCTACACACCACACCCGCCTGTCACCACACACCACCCCCACCTGTCTCAACACACCACCCCCGCCTGTCTCCACACACCACACCCGCCTGTCTCTACACACCACCCCCGCCTGTCTCCACACACCACCCCCACCTGTCTCTACACACCACCCCCGCCTGTCTCTACACACCACCCCCGCCTGTCTCTACACACCACCCCCGCCTGTCTCCACACACCACCCCCACCTGTCTCCACACACCACACCCGCCTGTCTCCACACACCACCCCCGCCTGTCTCTACACACCACACCCACCTGTCTCTACACACCACCCCCACCTGTCTCCACACACCACCCCCACCTGTCTCCACATACCACCCCCACCTGTCTCCACACACCACCCCCTCTGTCTCCACACACCACCCCCGCCTGTATCCACACACCACCCCCTCTGTCTCCACACACCACCCCCGCCTGTCTCCACACACCACCCCCGCCTGTCTCTACACACCACCCCCTCTGTCTCCACACACCACCCCCCGCCTGTCTCCACACACCACCCCCGCCTGTCTCTACACACCACCCTCGCCTGTCTCTACACACCACCCCCGCCTGTCTCCACACACCACCCCCACCTGTCTCTACACACCACCCCCGCCTGTCTCCACACACCACACCCGCCTGTCTCTACACACCACCCTCGCCTGTCTCCACACACCACCCCCGCCTGTCTCCACACACCACCCCCGCCTGTCTCCACACACCACCCCCTCTGTCTCCACACACCACACCCGCCTGTCTCTACACACCACCCCCGCCTGTCTCCACACACCACCCCCGCCTGTCTCCACATACCACCCCCACCTGTCTCCACACACCACCCCCTCTGTCTCCACACACAACCCCCGCCTGTCTCCACACACCACCCCCGCCTGTCTCCACACACCACCCCCGCCTGTCTCCACACACCACCCCCGCCTGTCTCCACACACCACCCCCGCCTGTCTCCACATACCACACCCCCACCTGTCTCCACACACCACCCCCTCTGTCTCCACACACCACCCCCGCCTGTCTCTACACACCACCCCCGCCTGTCTCCACACACCACCCCCTCCTGTCTCTACACACCACACCCGCCTGTCTCCACACACCACCCCCGCCTGTCTCCACACACCCGCCTGTCTCCACACACCACCCTCGCCTGTCTCTACACACCACCCCCGCCTGTCTCTACACACCACCCCCCTCTGTCTCCACACACCACCCCCGCCTGTCTCCACACACCACCCCCGCCTGTCTCTACACACCACCCCCGCCTGTCTCCACACACCACCCCCTCTGTCTCCACACACACACCCCCGCCTGTCTCCACACACCACCCCCGCCTGTCTCCACACACCACCCCCGCCTGTCTCCACACACCACCCCCACCTGTCTCCACACACCACCCCCACCTGTCTCTACACACCACCCCCACCTGTCTCCACACACCACCCCCGCCTGTCTCCACACACACCACCCCCGCCTGTCTCTACACACCACCCTCGCCTGTCTCTACACACCACCCCCGCCTGTCTCCACACACCACCCCCGCCTGTCTCCACACACCACCCCCACCTGTCTCTACACACCACCCCCACCTGTCTCTACACACCACCCCCGCCTGTCTCCACACACCACCCCCACCTGTCTCCACACACCACCCCCGCCTGTCTCTACACACCACCCCCGCCTGTCTCTACACACCACCCCCACCTGTCTCCACACACCACCCCCCCGCCTGTCTCTACACACCACACCCCCGCCTGTCTCTACACACCACCCCCGCCTGTCTCCACACACCACCCCCGCCTGTCTCCACACACCACCCCCGCCTGTCTCCACACACCACCCCCGCCTGTCTCTACACACCACCCCCCCCTGTCTCCACACACCACCCCCGCCTGTCTCTACACACCACACCCCCACCTGTCTCCACACACCACCCCCACCTGTCTCCACACACCACCCCCGCCTGTCTCCACACACCACCCCCGCCTGTCTCTACACACCACCCCCGCCTGTCTCCACACACCACCCCCGCCTGTCTCCACACACCACCCACCACCCCCGCCTGTCTCCACACACCACCCCCGCCTGTCTCCACACACCACCCCCGCCTGTCTCTACACACCACCCCCCACCTGTCTCCACACACCACCCCCGCCTGTCTCTACACACCACCCCCGCCTGTCTCCACACACCACCCCCGCCTGTCTCTACACACCACCCCCGCCTGTCTCCACACACCACCCCCGCCTGTCTCTACACACCACCCCCACCTGTCTCCACACACCACCCCCGCCTGTCTCCACACACCACCCCCGCCTGTCTCTACACACCACCCCCGCCTGTCTCCACACACCACCCCCGCCTGTCTCTACACACCACCCCCGCCTGTCTCTACACACCACCCCCGCCTGTCTCTACACACCACCCCCGCCTGTCTCTACACACCACCCCCGCCTGTCTCTACACACCCCCACACCTGTCTCCACACACCACCCCCGCCTGTCTCCACACACCACCCCCGCCTGTCTCCACACACCACCCCCACCTGTCTCCACACACTACCCCCGCCTGTCTCTAGACACCACCCCCGCCTGTCTTTACACACTACCCCCACCTGTCTCCACACACTACCCCCGCCTGTCTCTAGACACCACCCCCGCCTGTCTCTACACACCACCCCCACCTGTCTCCACACACTACCCCCGCCTGTCTCTAGACACCACCCCCGCCTGTCTCTAGACACCACCCCCGCCTGTCTCTACACACCACCCCCGCCTGTCTCTACACACCACCCCCACCTGTCTCCACACACTACCCCCGCCTGTCTCTAGACACCACCCCCGCCTGTCTCCACACACTACCCCCGCCTGTCTCTACACACCACCCCCGCCTGTCTCTACACACCACCCCCACCTGTCTCTACACACCACCCCCGCCTGTCTCTACACACCACCCCCGCCTGTCTCTACACACCACCCCCGCCTGTCTCTACACACCACCCCCGCCTGTCTCCACACACTACCCCCGCCTGTCTCTACACACCACCCCCGCCTGTCTCCACACACTACCCCCGCCTGTCTCCACACACTACCCCCGCCTGTCTCCACACACCACCCCCGCCTGTCTCTACACACCACCCCCACCTGTCTCCACACACCCCCCCCTGTCTCCACACACCACCCCCACCTGTCTCTACACACCACCCCCGCCTGTCTCCACACACCACCCCCGCCTGTCTCCACACACCACCCCCGCCTGTCTCCACACACCACCCCCACCTGTCTCCACACACCACCCCCGCCTGTCTCCACACACCACCCCCACCTGTCTCCACACACCACCCCCGCCTGTCTCCACACACCACCCCCGCCTGTCTCCACACACCACCCCCACCTGTCTCCACACACCACCCCCACCTGTCTCCACACACCACCCCCGCCTGTCTCCACACACCACCCCCGCCTGTCTCCACACACCACCCACGCCTGTCTCCACACACCACCCCCGCCTGTCTCCACACACCACCCCCGCCTGTCTCCACACACCACCCCCACCTGTCTCTACACACCACACCCGCCTGTCTCCACACACCACCCCCGCCTGTCTCCACACACCCGCCTGTCTCTACACACCACACCCGCCTGTCTCTACACACCACCCCCGCCTGTCTCTACACACCACACCCCCACTACACTCCCCACACCACCCTTCCCACCTTTATCTTCACTCCCTCCACTTCCCTCTCAATACAACCATCCCATTTCCCTTCTTTGCCTTTCCCGTCACTGTAACTATATAGATGCCACTACACCGCAGTTCTGTCATCCATTGTACAAGTGATACAGTCTACGGACTCAGCCCTGAACATTTCACATCAACAGACTGCTCGTGAAGAATGGGTATTATGGCAGTGCTGACACTGAGTGGGCGGGGGACTAATTGGCCGAACCCGACCACCCTATCATCGGCCCGACAAGATCAAAATATATATTAAGAAAATTTAATGAGACTAGCCCAAAGCGTCTGCCTTCTTCACACAAAAATTTATTGTTAATGATATAGAACATTATTGATATTATTATTATTATTATTATTATTATTATTATTACTATTATTTATAGAGAGTTCGGCATTTTTGGGATTCGTTAGATAGGAAAATTGTGTACAATGTCACATTATATACTTGTAAACAACGTTGTCTTTTTTAGATGTTTTTTATGATTGTCTTTATAACTATCGCACGTTGTAAACACTTCATTTATAATTACTTGGAAAATTTTATGCTCGAAAAATGTACACATGACAACCAGCTCAAAAAGTTCCACTTTTTGCTCCTATTTTCTCACAGATATTAGATAATTTTGGAAAAGTGTTACTCCGAAAACTGGTGATAAACACCCGTAAGAGAGAGAGAGAGAGAGAGAGAGAGAGAGAGAGAGAGAGAGAGAGAGAGAGAGAGAGAGAGAGAGAGAGAGAGAGAGAGAGAGAGAGAGATGGTTCGAAAAAGTAGAAAACGAAAGAGAGATGTGTGGGAGAGTGATGGAGTGATGGGTGAAGAGATATTAAATTAAATGAGAGGAAACTAACTGTGAAGCTGAATTATTTTCCAAACTATATTTTTCATAGTGATAAATATAATATATATTTCACTAATGGTGTTCTTGCAAGATACCTGTCTCCCCAGGTCCATATATATATTTGGCCACCACCTCATATACCTGATCCAGCTGCTGTACTCCCACACATAACTGGACCACCTGCTGTACTCCCTCGCATAACTGGACCACCTGCTGTACTCCCTCACATAACTGGACCACCTGCTGTACTCCCACACATAACTGGACCACCTGCTGTACTCCCTCACATAACTGGACCACCTGCTGTACTCCCTCACATAACTGGACCACCTGCTGTACTCCCTCACATAACTGGACCACCTGCTGTCCTCCCACACATAACTGGACCACCTGCTGTACTCCCTCACATAACTGGACCACCTGCTGTACTCCCTCACATAACTGGACCACCTGCTGTACTCCCTCACATAACTGGACCACCTGCTGTACTCCCTCACATAACTGGTCCACCTGCTGTACTCCCTCACATAACTGGACCACCTGCTGTACTCCCTCACATAACTGGACCACCTGCTGTAATCCCTCCAGGGACTCCCCCTCACACTCGAGGGGAAGCACTCGAGTAAAGTGGATATATTTTACAAGTGCGTTAACCCCCTCCCCCCCCCCTTCCTGCCACCACCCCTCCTGTTCGTCCTTCCCTGTCACTTCCCTTGCTCATGGCACCTCCCCTAGTACCACTTCCTTTCCCCTCTGCTCAATTCCCCCCCCCCCCTGCCACCTCCCACTCATGAGACTTTCCACCTTCCACGTCACCCTTGCCACCCCACCCCTATTTTTACTCCTCCCGCCCCCCAGCCACCTCCCTCCCTCCCTCCCTGACCCCACAACCCCCTGCCACCTTACGCCTCCCCCCAAGCCACTCTCCATCCCCACCTGACACCTGTCACCGTTCATAGTTACCAAATACTAATTAGCGTTTAGTAATATGTGACCTCTCCCTTCATCGCTTTCTCCTTTTCCAGTTTCTCTAGTTCCTTTTCCAGTTTCTCTACCTTTTCCAGTTTCTCTACTACCTTTTCCAGTTTCTCTACTACCTTTTCCAGTTTCTCTACTACCTTTTCCAGTTTCACTACTACCTTTTCCTTTTCTTCCTCAGCTCACTTCATTTTTCTACCAAAGTTTCTCCTTTTTCTCAGTTCTCTATATCCTCTTCCTCTTCCTCCTCCTCTTCCCATTCCTCCTCCTCTTCCCATTCCACCCTCCCTTGAATCATGCTTAATCTCTCTAACTTTGTTCAGTGATATTTAACCCAATTTAACGCCTCTGCCACTAACGACAGAACAATATTTGTAAGATATTGCTTGTTGACTCTCCGTTCATGCTGGTTATCTGTCTTGATATACTGATGGAAGGACACTCTCTGACGCCCTTCATGGATGATCCTTATCATAATTAAATAAGTGGAGTGATATATATTTTGATTTGTAGTTGAAGTATCAAGTGTTAGAGTAGTAAGATCAGTTATTACAATGATAGTAACGATTTTAATAATAATAAATTATGTAATAAGAGATATAATTATATACACTAAATTATTATTATTATTATACTGGCGCACGGGATAAATATTATGAAATCAGTTTTTTGCTCTTATAGTAAACTGAACGGGTTATCCGGCGGTACCCGGGTCGACTCGTTCTATATCTTAGTCTCTGTGTGTGTCTCTCTCTCTAGTAAAAATAGTTATTAAATTTTAATTTTAGTTTGTCTCCACTTATAAATGACAATGTCTGTGTGTTTGTCGAAAGCTGGAGTGCAGACGTTTGGAGCCAAACTCACTCAACTTTGCACCTTATTTCTTGTGGGGTACGTGCCTTACATGGTCGGGTCAGTGTCGGCTAAACTCAAAAGAAATCATCATTGCCCGATTATATACTCACTTCTCACGACGATTTGGCACTGGCCACTGATAGAGAGAGATGAGAGAGAGAGAGAGAGAGAAGATGAGAGAGTGGAAAGGGATAGGGAAAAGGGATAGGGAAAGGGAAAGAGAGGAGGAGGAGGGGAAAGAGAAAGTGAAGTGGGAGAAGAAGAGAAGACGGAGAGGGAGTTAGGGAGGAGGGGAGAACTGGAGGGAGAACAGCAGAAGGAAAGAGAGAAAGGGAGAGAGAAAAAGAGAGCTGGAGGTAGAGAGAGAAAGGAAGCTGGAGGGAAGAGATCACAAATGCCTGGAAGGGGGCCAATATCGTGCCAGTTTACAACAAAAACGGACACCTAGAGGAAGCGTTAAATTGGAGGTCTGTGTAGGTAAGAGGTTAAGGTTTCACGAACGCTATCATGGGTTCAGTTAAGGCAGAATTAACCTGACTCGGGAACTTAATTAACTTTCATTCCAAAATGAAGGACGGATGGCAATACAGCCCACACACACACACATAGGCCTATTCACGTACACACACACACACACACACACACACACTAGGTGAGCTAGGTGAATACAGGAGAATTCACGCACAATTCTCAAAGGAATTGACAGGGTAGAAAAGGATGGATTATTCAAGACGGGTGGAACACGCACAAGGAGACACAGGTGGAAGCTGACTACCCAAATGAGCCACAGAGACATTAGAAAAAACTTTTTCAGTGTCAGAGTAGTTAGTAAATGGAATGCATTAGGAGCAGATGTGGTGGAGGCTGACTCCATACACAGTATCAAATGTAGATATGATAGAGCCCAGTAGGCTCAGGAATCTGTACACCAGTTGATTAACAGTTGAGAGGCGAGACCAAAGAGCCAAAACTCAACCTCCGCAAGCACAAATAGACGAGTACAAATAGGTCAGTACACACATACACACACACACACACACAAACACACACACACACAATGCACGCGCGCACACACGCGCGTCAGAAGGAGCTGGACTGTAATACGTGAAGTGCGTGACCGTAGCGAGGGTTGAGCAGCCACCATTAGCCCCGCGGGACCCTGATGGCCGCCACGCGGTAATCATCCGCTTGCTCACCTTCAATTATTGAATTTTACATATTTCAAAGGAGAAGAAAACTGTTTGTGTGTGGTTACGTGTGAAGGATTAGTGTAGTGGGGGATGGGAGGGATTAGTATGGGGGGTGGGGGGAATGGGAGGGATTAGTATGGGGGGTGGGGGGAATGGGAGGGATTAGTATGGGGGTGGGGGAATGGGAGGGATTAGTATGGGGGTGGGGGGGAATGGGAGGGATTAGTATGGGGGGTGGGGAATGGGAGGGATTAGTATGGGGGTGGGGGAATGGGAGGGATTAGTATGGGGGTGGGGGAATGGGAGGGATTAGTAAGGGGGTGGGGGAATGGGAGGGATTAGTATGGGGGTGGGGGGAATGGGAGGGATTAGTATGGGGTGGGGGAATGGGAGGGATTAGTAAGGGGGTGGGGGAATGGGAGGGATTAGTATGGGGGTGGGGGAATGGGAGGGATTAGTATGGGGGTGGGGGAATGGGAGGGATTAGTATGGGGGTGGGGGAATGGGAGGGATTAGTATGGGGGTGGGGGGAATGGGAGGGATTAGTATGGGGGTAGGGGAATGGGAGGGATTAGTATGGGGGTGGGGGGAATGGGAGGGATTAGTATGGGGGTGGGGGAATGGTAGGGATTAGTATGGGGGTGGGGGAATGGAAGGGATTAGTATGGGGGTGGGGGGGAATGGGAGGGATTAGTATGGGAGGTGGGGGAATGGGAGGGATTAGTATGGGGGTGGGGGGAATGGAAGGGATTAGTATGGGGGTGGGGGAATGGAAGGGATTAGTATGGGGGTGGGGGAATGGTAGGGATTAGTATGGGGGTGGGGGAATGGGAGGGATTAGTATGGGGGTGGGGGAATGGGAGGGATTAGTATGGGGGTGGGGGGAATGGGAGGGATTAGTATGGGGGTGGGGGAATGGGAGGGATTAGTATGGGGGTGGGGGAATGGGAGGGATTAGTATGGGGGTGGGGGAATGGGAGGGATTAGTATGGGGGTGGGGGAATGGGAGGGATTAGTATGGGGGGAATGGGAGGGATTAGTATGGGGGTGGGGGAATGGTAGGGATTAGTATGGGGGTGGGGGAATGGAAGGGATTAGTATGGGGGTGGGGGGGAATGGGAGGGATTAGTATGGGAGGTGGGGGAATGGGAGGGATTAGTATGGGGGTGGGGGGAATGGAAGGGATTAGTATGGGGGTGGGGGAATGGAAGGGATTAGTATGGGGGTGGGGGAATGGTAGGGATTAGTATGGGGGTGGGGGAATGGGAGGGATTAGTATGGGGGTGGGGGAATGGGAGGGATTAGTATGGGGGTGGGAGGGAATGGGAGGGATTAGTATGGGGGTGGGGGAATGGGAGGGATTAGTATGGGGGTGGGGGAATGGGAGGGATTAGTATGGGGGTGAGGGGAATGGGAGGGATTAGTATGGGGGTGGGGGAATGGGAGGGATTAGTATGGGGGGGAATGGGAGGGATTAGTATGGGGGGGATGGGAGGGTTTAGTATGGGGGTGGGGGGGGAATGGGAGGGATTAGTATGGGGGTGGGGGAATGGGAGGGATTAGTATGGGGGTGGGGGGAATGGGAGGGATTAGTATGGGGGTGGGGGGAATGGGAGGGATTAGTATGGGTGTGGGGGGAATGGGAGGGATTAGTATGGGGGGGATGGGAGGGATTAGTATGGGGCTGGGGGAATGGGAGGGATTAGTATGGGGTGTGGGTCTGGGAATGATTAGTATGGGGGTGGGGGGAATGGGCGGGATTAGTATGGGGGTGGGGGGAATGGGAGGGATTAGTATGGTGGTGGGGGAAATGGGAGGGACTAGTATGGGGGTGGGGGGGAATGGGAGGGATTAGTATGGGGGTGGGGGGAATGGGAGGGATTAGTATGGGGGTGGGGGAATGGGAGGGATTAGTATGGGGGTGGGGGAATGGGAGGGATTAGTATGGGGGTGGGGGGGAATGGGAGGGATTAGTATGGGGGTGGGGGGAATGGGAGGGATTAGTATGGGGGTGGGGGAATGGGAGGGATTAGTATGGGGGGTGGGGGAATGGGAGGGATTAGTATGGGGGTGGGGGGAATGGGAGGGATTAGTATGGGGGGTGGGGGAATGGGAGGGATTAGTATGGGGGTGGGGGAATGGGAGGGATTAGTATGGGGGTGGGGAGAATGGGAGGGATTAGTATGGGGGTGGGGGAATGGGAGGGATTAGTATGGGGGTGGGGGAATGGGAGGGATTAGTATGGGGGGGGAATGGGAGGGATTAGTATGGGGGGTGAATGGGAGGGATTAGTATGGGGAGGAATGGGAGGGATTAGTATGGGGTGGGGGGGGAATGGGAGGGATTAGTATGGGGGTGGGGGAATGGGAGGGATTAGTATGGGGGTGGGGGGAATGGGAGGGATTAGTATGGGGGTGGGGGGAATGGGAGGGATTAGTATGGGGGTGGGGGGGAATGGGAGGGATTAGTTTGGGGGTGGGGGGAATAGGAGGGATTAGTATGGGGGTGGGGGAATGGGAGGGATTAGTATGGGGGGTGGGGGAATGGGAGGGATTAGTATGGGGGTGGGGGGAATGGGAGGGATTAGTATGGGGGGTGGGGGAATGGGAGGGATTAGTATGGGGGGTGGGGGGAATGGGAGGGATTAGTATGGGGGGTGGGGGGAATGGGAGGGATTAGTATGGGGGGTGGGGGAATGGGAGGGATTAGTATGGGGGTGGGGGGAATGGGAGGGATTAGTATGGGGGGAAATGGGAGGGATTAGTATGGGGGGTGGGGGAATGGGAGGGATTAGTATGGGGGGTGGGGGAATGGGAGGGATTAGTATGGAGGTGGGGGGAATGGGAGGGATTAGTATGAGGGGGGAATGGGAGGGATTAGTATGGGGGGAATGGGAGGGATTAGTATGGGGTGGAATGCGAGGGATTAGTATGGGGGGGTGGGAGGAATGGGAGGGATTAGTATGGGGGGAATGGGAGGGATTAGTATGGGGGGGAATGGGAGGGATTAGTATGGGGGTGGGGGAATGGGAGGGATTAGTATGGGGGGGATGGGAGGGATTATTATGGGGGTGGGGGGAATGGGAGGGATTAGTATGGGGGTGGGGGAATGGGAGGGATTAGTATGGGGGGGGGGAATGGGAGGGATTAGTATGGGGGGGATGGGAGGGTTTAGTATGGGGGTGGGGGGGAATGGGAGGGATTAGTATGGGGGTGGGGGAATGGGAGGGATTAGTATGGGGGTGGGGGGAATGGGAGGGATTAGTATGGGGGTGGGGGGAATGGGAGGGATTAGTATGGGGGTGGGGGGAATGGGAGGGATTAGTATGGGGGGGATGGGAGGGATTAGTATGGGGCTGGGGGAATGGGAGGGATTAGTATGGGGGTGTGGGTCTGGGAGGGATTAGTATGGGGGTGGGGGGAATGGGAGGGATTAGTATGGGGGTGGGGGGAATGGGAGGGATTAGTATGGTGGTGGGGGAAATGGGAGGGACTAGTATGGGGGTGGGGGGAATGGGAGGGATTAGTATGGGGGTGGGGGGAATGGGAGGGATTAGTATGGGGGTGGGGGAATGGGAGGGATTAGTATGGGGGTGGGGGAATGGGAGGGATTAGTATGGGGGTGGGGGGGAATGGGAGGGATTAGTATGGGGGTGGGGGAATGGGAGGGATTAGTATGGGGGTGGGGGAATGGGAGGGATTAATATGGGGGGTGGGGGAATGGGAGGGATTAGTATGGGGGTGGGGGGGGGGAATGGGAGGGATTAGTATGGGGGGTGGGGGAATGGGAGGGATTAGTATGGGGGTGGGGGAATGGGAGGGATTAGTATGGGGGTGGGGAGAATGGGAGGGATTAGTATGGGGGTGGGGGAATGGGAGGGATTAGTATGGGGGTGGGGGAATGGGAGGGATTAGTATGAGGGGGGAATGGGAGGGATTAGTATGGGGGGGGAATGGGAGGGATTAGTATGGGGAAGAATGGGAGGGATTAGTATGGGGTGGGGGGGGAATGGGAGGGATTAGTATGGGGGTGGGGGGAATGGGAGAGATTAGTATGGGGGTGGGGGGAATGGGAGGGATTAGTATGGTGGTGGGGGGAATGGGAGGGATTAGTATGGGGGTGGGGGGGAATGGGAGGGATTAGTTTGGGGGTGGGGGGAATAGGAGGGATTAGTATGGGGGTGGGGGAATGGGAGGGATTAGTATGGGGGGTGGGGGAATGGGAGGGATTAGTATGGGGGTGGGGGGAATGGGAGGGATTAGTATGGGGGTGGGGGGAATGGGAGGGATTAGTATGAGGGGGGAATGGGAGGGATTAGTATTGGGGGGAATGGGAGGGATTAGTATGGGGTGGAATGCGAGGGATTAGTATGGGGGGTGGGAGGAATGGGAGGGATTAGTATGGGGGGAATGGGAGGGATTAGTATGGGGGGAATGGGAGGGATTAGTATGGGGGTGGGGGAATGGGAGGGATTAGTATGGGGGGGGGATGGGAGGGATTATTATGGGGGTGGGGGGAATGGGAGGGATTAGTATGGGGGTGGGGGAATGGGAGGGATTAGTATGGGGGGGGAATGGGAGGGATTAGTATGGGGGGGATGGGAGGGTTTAGTATGGGGGTGGGGGGAATGGGAGGGATTAGTATGGGGGTGGGGGAATGGGAGGGATTAGTATGGGGGTGGGGGGAATGGGAGGGATTAGTATGGGGGTGGGGGGAATGGGAGGGATTAGTATGGGGGTGGGGGGAATGGGAGGGATTAGTATGGGGGGGATGGGAGGGATTAGTATGGGGCTGGGGGAATGGGAGGGATTAGTATGGGGGTGTGGGTCTGGGAGGGATTAGTATGGGGGTGGGGGGAATAGGAGGGATTAGTATGGGGGTGGGGGGAATGGGAGGGATTAGTATGGTGGTGGGGGAAATGGGAGGGACTAGTATGGGGGTGGGGGGGAATGGGAGGGATTAGTATGGGGGTGGGGGGAATGGGAGGGATTGGTATGGGGGTGGGGGAATGGGAGGGATTAGTATGGGGGTGGGGGAATGGGAGGGATTAGTATGGGGGTGGGGGGGAATGGGAGGGATTAGTATGGGGGTGGGGGGAATGGGAGGGATTAGTATGGGGGTGGGGGAATGGGAGGGATTAGTATGGGGGGTGGGGGAATGGGAGGGATTAGTATGGGGGTGGGGGGGGAATGGGAGGGATTAGTATGGGGGGTGGGGGAATGGGAGGGATTAATATGGGGGTGGGGGAATGGGAGGGATTAGTATGGGGGTGGGGAGAATGGGAGGGATTAGTATGGGGGTGGGGGAATGGGAGGGATTAGTATGGGGTGGGGGAATGGGAGGGATTAGTATGAGGGGGTAATGGGAGGGATTAGTATGGGGGGGGAATGGGAGGGATTAGTATGGGGAGGAATGGGAGGGATTAGTATGGGGTGGGGGGGGGGAATGGGAGGGATTAGTATGGGGGTGGGGGGAATGGGAGGGATTAGTATGGGGGTGGGGGGAATGGGAGGGATTAGTATGGGGATGAGGGGAATGGGAGGGATTAGTATGGGGGTGGGGGGGAATGGGAGGGATTAGTTTGGGGGTGGGGGGAATAGGAGGGATTAGTATGGGGGTGGGGGAATGGGAGGGATTAGTATGGGGGTTGGGGAATGGGAGGGATTAGTATGGGGGGTGGGGGGAATGGGAGGGATTAGTATGGGGGGTGGGGGAATGGGAGGGATTAGTATGGGGGGTGGGGGGAATGGGAGGGATTAGTATGGGGGGTGGGGGAATGGGAGGGATTAGTATGGGGGGTGGGGGAATGGGAGGGATTAGTATGGGGGTGGGGGGAATGGGAGGGATTAGTATGGGGGGGAAATGGGAGGGATTAGTATGGGGGGTGGGGGAATGGGAGGGATTAGTATGGGGGGTGGGGGAATGGGAGGGATTAGTATGGGGGTGGGGGGAATGGGAGGGATTAGTATGAGGGGGGAATGGGAGGGATTAGTATGGGGGGAATGGGAGGGATTAGTATGGGGGAATGCGAGGGATTAGTATGGGGGGTGGGAGGAATGGGAGGGATTAGTATGGGGGGAATGGGAGGGATTAGTATGGAGGGGGAATGGGAGGGATTAGTATGGGGGTGGGGGAATGGGAGGGATTAGTATGGGGGGGATGGGAGGGATTATTATGGGGGTGGGGGGAATGGGAGGGATTAGTATGGGGGGGAATGGGAGGGATTAGTATGGGGGTGGGGGGGGGAATGGGAGGGATTAGTATGGGGGTGGGGGGGGGAATGGGAGAGATGGGTAATGACGATAGGGAGAGGAAGAGGTGGGAAGGGGTTTCGACCACAGAGAAGAGTGAGGGGGGGGGGATATGGGAGTCAGAGGGAGGGGACATCGGTGTGGGACGGAGGGGGAATAGAAGGGGAAAGGTAATAATGAGGATAACGCGCTAAGCCAGCATGACTATGTAAGAGATGGAATAAAAATGGTATTCATGGGAGAGTGAATATTGGGTTATGGGAGAGGAGGGAGGTACAATGAGTGGGGAGGAAGGGAATGAGGAAGAGAGAGAGAATGATGAAAGGATAGAATAATATAAGGGTACAAGGGAATAGAGAGAAAAGAGCGAATGGAGAGGGAAACAAAGGAGAAAAAGAGCAAGAGGCAGGATTACATAAGAGATATGAGAGCATGTGAAGAGATAAGGGTGGGAGAAGGGAAGACGTAGGAGGAGAGAGAGAGAGAGAGGATGGTAGGGACTAGCTCTTCTTCCTGCGTCTCTCCCATTGTCCTCACCTGACAGGCGTAACTGCTCGTCAAGGCTGTGAGAAACATTATTCTTACTCTGTGGTTGTTGTCCTCTGCCTCATCGTTGGTTTTAAAACGTCCTCATCGCCGTGTTCACATAATTCTCATCACTTCATATTCAACTGCTTCGTTGTCTTATTCGTCATCTTCCTCATCACGGTATTCATACTCTTCCTCATCGTGGCACTTGACATCTTCCTCATCGTGGCACTTGACATCTTCCTCATCGTGGCACTTGACATCTTCCTCATCGTCGTATTCATCATGTTCCTAGTCGTATTTGCACTTTCTCAGTCGTCTTAGCACGCCAAGATCAACATAGGCACCTTGTAAACATCTGCCTCGTCCCAACTATTCAATACCTGCAAACGGCACATATTCTAAATACTTTACCAAGTTATTAAATTGATGACTACAAAAAAATGAGTTGACCAAGAAACATTTTGCGTGACCTGTGAAATTCTCAGCCCGTCCTCCAAAAATGGGGTGGTAAATGTAAGGAGACAAATAAGTGCAATTATGTAATATTCATTAGCAATTAGGAATTGTACTTATTTTCACTTAGTATTAAATCGTACTGTCTAATATATTGTGAATATTTGAGTTTACCTGAAAAACTGAATAGAAAACCACAACCTCACCTAACCGTCTTAGTTTTTGATAATAATAATTTTATTGTTTTTTAATTACAATTAGTACTTAACCTATAGCTATATTGATATTACAATTTTATAAAACTAATAAAACAAAACTAAAATATATCAATAAATTGTAAAGTAACTCAGGATATTTTAAATTTTTGTATAAAATCTATATTGTTTAATAAACTTGAAATATAAATTCCTGATATTTAAAACTTGTGTATTGCTAATTGCAATTGAAAACTTCATCCTTAAGTTCTGAGTGTCTTAACAGAAAACGAGGAGAATTATATATCGGGGGAGGGAGTTGGGTAAATGTAACAGCCCCATATCTTCCTGAGGTTATCTTGAGTTGATTTCGGGGCTTTAGTGTCCCCGCGGCCCGGTCCTCGACCAGGCCTCCACCCCCAGGAAGCAGCCCGTGACAGCTGACTAACACCCAGGTACCTATTTACTGCTAGGTAACAGGGGTATTCAGGGTGAAAGAAACTTTGCCTATTTGTTTCTGCCTCGTGCGGGAATCGAACCCGCGCCACAGAATTACGAGTCCTGCGCGCTATCCACAAGGCTACGAGGCCCCCCTCCAGGCTACGAGGCCCCCCCCCCCCCATAAGTGCAATTATGCACTGTTTATGACAGTAAGAAAGTGTACTTATTACACTTAGTATTAAATCGCACTGTCAATTCGGAGGATGGGTTGCAAATTCTTCAATTATGCAAATATGGGCGAGTGAGAATATTCAATAGATATCTAAATTAATATTTATGTAAATACAGTGAACTTGGTGCTTTGTGTTCTATGTGATCAAGGTCACAACATTATGGGTCTAGTGAACACTTTGTGGTATTATGAACAGTCAGTCTGGGATATTATGCAGCAAATATTCCGAAATATTTTCACAGCAAACATTTTAAGATATTGTATAAGCAATCTTTTGGGATAATAGTTAGCCATCATTTTCAGACATTGTGCAGCAAACATTCTGGGTAATTGTGCATCAAATATTCTAAACTATTGTGCAACAATTATAACCGAATATTGAGCAGTAAATATTCTAAAATAAACAAACATTCAGGGATATTGAGCAATAAAGTTTCTGGGATGTTGCACATCCTTGCACAATTCCAACCCTACGGTTATTCATTTTGTGATATGGTTCAGAGATTGTATTCAATGTATTCACCGTTATGATTAATACACAAATACAGATGAGGCATGAAGGCGAGACTTACTGATAATGCGATATCACATTATATGCTCAATTACACACACACACACACACACACACACACACACACACACACACACACACACACACACACACACACACACACACACACACACACACACACACACGCACACACACACTGGTAGCTGGGGGCCTGGTAGCCTGGTGGATAGCGCGC
>NC_059630.1:4984875-5092329 GCF_020424385.1 Procambarus clarkii | reverse complement strand
TGTCAGACCAATCCTGGAGTATGCGGCTCCAGCATGGAGTCCATATCTAGTCAAGCATAAGACTAAACGGGAAAAGGTTCAAAGGTTTGCCACCAGACTAGTACCCGAGCTGAGAGGTATGAGCTACGAGGAGAGACTACGGGAATTAAACCTCACTTCGTTGGAAGACAAAAGAGTTAGGGGGGGGGGACATGATCACCACATTCAAGATTCTCAAGGGAATCGACTGGGTAGATAAAGACAGGTTATTTAACACAAGGGGCACACGTATTAGGGGACACAGGAGGAAACTGAGTGCCCATATGAGCCACAGAGATATTTGAAAGAACTTTGTTAGTGTCAGAGTGGTTGACAAATGGAATGCATTAGGAAGTGATGTGGTGGAGGCTGACTCCAAACACAGTTTCAAGTATAGATATGATAGAGCCCAGTAGAGCCAGAGCTCAACCTCAGCAAGCACCCTTAGGTGAGTACAATTAGGTGAGTACACACACACACACACACACACACACACAAATAAAACACAGCCCCTGGACCTATACTGTTTCTGATATATGTAAATGATCTCCCAGAGGGTATAGAATCGTTTCTCTCATTGTTTGCTTATGATGCAAAAATTACGAGGATTAAAACAGAGGATGATAGTAGGAGGCTACAAGATGACCTAGACAGACAGAATGAAAGGTCCAACAAATGGCTACTAAAGTTCAACCTTAGTAAATGCAAGGTAATGAAACTAGGCGGTGGAAACAGGAAGCCAAACACAGGATACCGAATGGGTAATTAACTACTTCATGAAGCGGACAGAGTGAAAGATCGAGGAGTTGATATCATTCCAAACCTGCCTCCTGAAGCCCACATAAAAAGAATTACATCTGCGGCATATGCGAGGGTGGCTAACATCAGAACAGCCTTCAGGAAAATGAAAGGATCATTTATATATTCCTATGAAAGGAATCATTCAGAACCTTGTAAACAGCATATGTAAGACCAATCCTGGAGTATGCGGCCCCAGCATGGAGCCCGTACCATGTCAAGCACAACACGAAGCTGGAAAAAGTTCAGAAGTATGGCACTAGTATAGTCCCAGAACTAAGAGGCATGAGTTACGAGGAAAGACTGCGTGAAATGCACCTCACGACAGTGGAAGACATAAGAGTAAGAGGAGACATGATCACTACCTACAAATTTGTCACAGGATTGGACAGGGTAGATAAGGATAAATTTTTTAACATGGGTGGTAGGCGAACAAGGGAAAACAGGTAGAGACTGAGTGCCCAAGTGAGCCAAAGGGACGTTAAAAAGAACTTTTTCAGTGTCAGAGTACTTAACAAGTGCAATGCATTAGGCAGTGATGTGGTGGAGGCTGACTCCATACACAGTTTCAAATGTAGATATGATAGAACCCAGTAGGCTCAGAAATCTGTACATCAATCAGTTGATTGACGGTTGAGAAACGGGACCAAAGAGCCAGAGCTCAACCCCCGCAAGCAAAACTAGGTGAGCACAACTAGATAAGCACACACACACACACACACACACACACACACACACACACACACACCAAAGCCAAAGCCTACCTTTGACCAAAGCCATAAGGTAGTGAAGAAAAACAGTTTAAGTAGCGTAATTCAAAATAGTTGATGAAGTACTGTGGCAGTATGCAGTGTGGAGCGGACCTCACCGACCTCTGACGTGACCTCACTTCCAACAGCAACCCTCCTACCACCACGTGGGACGACGCTTGGAGATTCACTCACCTATTGTGTTAGCAGGACGGTAAGATACTTGGAACCCCTGTGGGTAAGGTTGCATTATAGCAATGACTAGGTCAGGAAGGGTGTCTAGGTCCAACAGTATTATGATTGAGGAAGAAGATAGGTTTGTGGAGAAGATGATTGGGAAATTTGTAGGAGAGAAGGATGTTTGGATAGATGATCTAATAAAGGGGATTAAAAGTGAAGTCTTTAATAAGATACAGGACGAGGTTCAAAGACTCAAACAAGAGTTTATGGATTATATTCAAGAAGAAATCAGGAAGAGCAGGGTAGAATGGCAAGGAGAAATATCTAGGCTTACTAATGAATTTGGTAGGAATAAGGGAAGCTTGGCAGGGGAAGGGGGAGTAGTAGTAGGTGGAGTAGTGGGAGTGGGAGGGTTGGGGGTCAGCCAGGGAGGGGGCCACCAGTATGACCCTGAACTGAGAAAGTGGACAATCATAATCCATGGATTGCTTGAAGCCAGGGCACCATCGAGGCAGGAAAGGATGATGGAGATTGAGGATTTGAAGCTACAGGGGATCTTGAGAGACATGAGAGCCCAGATAGCAGGGAATGATGTGCAAGTCCAACGACGCATTGGGCCATACAACTGTAACAGTTAACGACCTGTCCTGGTACAGTTCACTAACGAAGAGGCAGTGGATTACATACTGCATCACAAACACTTACTCAGAGGTAGCGAAAATTACTACAACGTATATATTGACAAATTCATGACGAAGGAGGAGCAGATAGCCCACAGAGCAAGCAAACAACAATACAACTCTTCCCATTTGAGCGTAGCTACACACCCCAATGCTAATCCACACCATGCTAACCAGCTCACACCTTCTCAGGTCACTCCTTCCCCAAATCAGCCCTCTCTGCCCCTGCTTATCTCAGCAACACCTCCCTTGACCCCTCTGACCCCACTGCAGTCAAATTCATCCCACATTCCAAGGACCCCCTCATCACCTCAACCTCCAAAACCCGTCAAGCCCTCATCCCCTCAACCCCCAAAACCCACCCAGCCCTCATCCCCTCAACCCCAAGAACCCACCCAGCCTTCATCCCCTCAACACCCAAAACCTACCCAGCCCTCATCCCCTCAACACCCAAAACCTACCCAGCCCTCACCCCTCCTCATCCCCTCTCCTTCCATGTGACCCCCCACCCTAGCGAGGGGGGTGGGAGGTTCCCCCCACCCCCTCTATCCTTCCCACTCCCAACCTCTCAACCTCTATCTGACTCCCAACCTTACGCTATCTCCCAACCCCTCTTTGCCCTCCCTAATCTTCAGACCCAGTATGCCCTTCCTACTCCAGACCTACCTACCCAGGCCCTACCCCAGACCCTCCTACCTACTTTCTTAGAAGCCCAGCCCCCATTAGCCCCCCAAGCACCCCTCCTGACTTCTTTCACCCCCCATACACCCCCCGGACCCCCCCAGACACCCCCCGGACCCCCCCAGACACCCCCCTGATCCCCCCGGACATCCCCCGGATCCTCCCCGCCCCAGTCATCCCCCAGACACCCCCAAGATCCCCCAGATCCCCCTTGCCCCCAGTCACCCCCCAGACACCCCCCAGATCCCCCCAGACCCCCAGAGAAAGGGAGAACTCTGGTACAAGAGTTTCCATGAAGAATCTCAAGGTCTGGTACACCAATGCTGATGGGGTATCTAATAAAGCAGAAGAGATAAAAGAAAGAGTGAGTGAAGCAGATCCTGACATAGTTGCAATTGTGGAAACTAAAATTAATGACATGATCTCAGATGCAATCTTTCCTGAAGGGTACCAGGTGATACGAAAAGAGAGGACACAGAGACAGGGAGGGGGAGTGGCACTCCTAATAAAGCGGAAATGGAAGTTTGAAGACCTGGGAAATCGAGTTACCAATGAGTGCACAAGCTTCATACATGGAACTCTGACAATAGATGGGAGGAAGATTGTGATCTTGGTAATCTACAATCCCCCACCAAACAGTAGAAGACCCAGGCAGGAGTATGTGACAACAACAAGGCATGTATAGATGAACTGCAGAAGGCAGCAACACTAGCCCACAGAATGAGAGCGAAGCTGCTGATCATGGGGGACCTGAATCATGAAGAGATAAATTGGGAATCAAGGAATCCCCATGGAGGGGACGAAACGTGGGGAGCAAAATTAGTAGATGTTATAGACAGGAATTTCCTAACACAACATGTGAAGGAAGACACAAGGGAAAGAGGAGGAGATGTACCGAGCCTATTAGAAATGATTTTCACCCAGAACGTAGAAGATATCGAGAATTTAGAGCATGAAATACCTCTAGGGGCCAGTGACCATTGTGTCCTAGTCTTTGACTACATGATGGAATTCAAACTTATGACCATGGGACAAGAAATCTGGGAAAGGAGAGTTGACTACAGGAAAGGGGACTATAAGAGGATAAGGGACTATCTGGGTGAAGTGCAGTGGGAGGAAGAAATTAGAGGAAAAACAGTCCAAGATATGATGGACCTAGTCATACAGAAATGCCAGGAGGCCGAAGAGAGATTTATACCAACAGTAAAGGGAAAAAATAATAAGGAATATAATAACCCATGGTTTAATAGACAGTGTCAGGAAGCAAAAATGGCCAGCAGGCAGAAGTGAAGGAAGTACAGAAGACAAAGGACAGAGGACAACAGGATCAGATACAACAGAGGTAGGAACGATTATATTAACATAAGACGAACATCGGAAAGGGACTATGGGAACGATATTGCAATCAAAGCAAAAAAACAACCTAAGTTACTACACAGTCATATAAGAAGAAAAATGTCGGTGAATGACCAAGTGACAAGACTAAAGAAGACAGAGGGGGCATATACTGAAAGTGACAAGGAAATCTGCGAGGCACTGAATGCCAGTTTCCATGGAGTGTTCACTACCGAGCCTGAGCAGCTCCCATTGTTGGAAGGGGTTACCCTAGATGAAAGACTATCAGATATAGAGGTGACAGCAGAGAAGGTAATGAAACAATTGACAACTCTAGATGCAACTAAAGCAGTTGGACCAGGCAAAGTATCACCTTGGATACTAAAAGAAGCAGCGCAGGCCCTCAGCGTGCCTCTGGCAATGATCTTTAATGAGTCACTTATGTCGGGAGAATTGCCCAGTTGCTGGAAGAAGGCAAATGTCGTGCCGATCTTCAAGAAAGGTGATAGGGAGGAGGCACTTAACTATAGACCTGTATCACTGACAAGCATCCCCTGTAAAATACTGGAAAGAATAATTAGGCTACGAGTGGTTGCACACCTGGAGAACATTAGGTTTGTGAACAAACATCAACATGGGGTCTGGACAGGGAAATCGTGCCTAACAAACCTTCTGGAATTCTATGAAAAAATAACGAGGATAAGACAGGACAGAGATGGTTGGGCAGACTGCATATTTCTGGACTGTCAAAAAGCCTTTGATACAGTACCGCACATGAGACTGCTGTTCAAGCTCGAGAGGCAGGCGTGGGTGGGGGGAAAGGTCCAAGCATGGATAAGGAACTACCTAACAGGAAGGAGCCAAAGAGTTACGGAAAGGGGCGAGAAGTCGGACTGGCGAACAGTAACAAGTGGAGTACCACAAGGATCGGTGCTGGGACCAATTCTATTTCTTGTATATGTTAACGACATGTTTACAGGCGTAGAGTCCTACATGTCGATGTTTGCAGATGACGCAAAGTTGATGAGAAGAGTTGTGACAGATGAGGATTGCAGGATCCTCCAATAGGACCTGAACAGGTTGTAGAGATGGTCAGAGAAATGGCTACTGGAATTCAACACGAGCAAATGTAAAGTTATGGAAATGGGACTAGGAGATAGGAGACCAAAGGGACAGTACACAATGAAGGGGAACAGCCTACCTGCGACGACGCGCAAAAGAGACCTGGGGGTGGACGTAACACCTAATCTATCTCCTGAGGCACATATAAATAGGATAACGACAGCAGCGTACTCTACACTGGCAAAAGTTAGAACATCATTCAGAAACCTAAGTAAGGAGGCATTTAGGGCGCTTTACACTGCCTACGTGAGGCCAGTCTTAGAGTATGCCACCTCATCATGGAGTCCCAATCTGAAGAAGCATATAATGAAACTGGAAAAGATTCAGAGGTTTGCAACGAGACTCGTCCCAGAGCTACGAGGGATGGGGTATGAGGAGCGCCTGAGGGAACTGTGCCTTACGACACTAGAAAGAAGAAGGGAGAGGGGGGGAAATGATAGGAACGTATAAGATACTCAGAGGGATTGACAGAGTGGACATAGACGAAATGTTCACACGAAATAGTAACAGAACGAGGGGACATGGATGGAAGCTTGAAACTCAGATGAGTCACAAAGATGTTAGGAAGTTTTCTTTTAGCGTGAGAGTAGTGGGAAAATGGAATGCACTTCAGGAACAGGTTGTGGAAGCAAATACTATTCATAATTTTAAAACCAGGTATGATAGGGAAATGGGACAGGAGTCATTGCTGTAAACAACCGATGCTCGAAAGGCGGGATCCAAGAGTCAATGCTCGATCCTGCAGACACAACTAGGTGAGTACAACTAGGTGAGTACACACACACACACAAACACACGCACACAAACACACACAATAAAAGCAACATTTGCAGAAATGTTAAAAAAAAAATAACTCTGAAGTAATGTCTGCAGTGATGGAGGTAGCCATGAAACCAGCCACCTTACAGGAAGCGGCACGCTCCACTAGCCAGCTGCTGGAAAGGAAAAGATCTGTGGTAGCTGTGGGTATTAAAGAGCAGGAAGGCTCCAATAGGACAGAGTGGAATGATAAGGATAACACAGCAATGAATGAAATACTGAAGGCACTAGATATGGAAGGGGCTAAGCATACGGGGGCTGAGGTTTTCAGGCTAGGCTGGTACAACAAAGACCGAGACCGTGTGTTAAAGATAGTTTAACACGAAGGAGATAGTTTAACACGAGAACACAAAAGAGAAGATTTTAACAAGGAAGAGCTACCTGCACTATGTGGGAGAATTCAAAACTGTATTCCTCCAGAGGGACATGATGAGGGAGGAGAGAGCCAAGGCGGCAGAAGCAAGGAAGAAGCACAGGGTGAGAAGGGAAAACCAGGAAAGCACAGCTCCCAACACCTCCCAACTACCCAGTAACACCAGCGAGGAGGGCAACCCCACCACCTTCTGCATAGAAAACCCCGCCTACCCCAAAACCTCCCTGCCCCCACTCAAATACTCAGCCAAATCTCCCTCCTCCCACACCCAATCCTCACCCTTCTACCCCTCCCCTCCTCCCGCCATGTCCCCCCTTCTCCCTTTTCCTTCCTGCCCTCCCTCCCCTTTCACCCTATACCCTCCCCCTTCACTTGACCCCCCACTCCTTATCCCAGTATCCTCTGAGACCCAGTTATCCACCTCACAAATCCTCACACCCATGGAACAGCTTCGCCCCCCCCCCCCCCCCCAGCAGAACATTCACCAAGGAGGCGATTTGAGAAGGGACAGAAGAAAGTGAGCCTCAAGGCAATGTACACTAACATAGATGGAATTACAAATAAAGCAAATGAACTTGGAGAATGGGTACTAGTGGAAAACCCAGACATAACAGCACTCACAGAAACATACCTAACGATAACCATAACAAATGCAGTGTTCCCACAGGACTATTATGTTATGAGGAAAGAGAGAGAAGGAAGAGGTGGTGGTGGTGTAGCTCTGCTGGTAAGAAAAGGCTGGGATTTTGAGGAGATGGTTATTCAGGGCTGTGGAAGTTTCAGTGACTACATAACAGGTACCGTAACAACTGGAGGGCAAAAAATTATAGTCGTAGTCATATATAATCCACCACCAAATGACAGAAGACCCTGGCAGGAATATGATAGAAACAACATGGCCACCATTAACATAATAGAGAGAACAGCTTCTGCTAGCAGGAATGGAGCTGAACTACTAATCATAGGAGACTTCAACCATGGGAAGATAGATTGGGAGAACAGAGACCCGCATGGAGGACCAGAAACATGGAGAGCTAAGCTGCTGGACGTGTCAACAAGAAACTTTCTAAGCCAGCATATCAAGGAACCAACAAGAATAAGAGGAGAAGATGAACCAGCAATGCTTGATTTGATATTTACCCTAAATGAGTGGGATATAAGGGAAGTTAAGATGGAAGCACCCTTGGGAATGAGTGATCACAGTGTATTGAACATTGAGTTCCTAGTAGAGCTAGGAATTATCTCCCCCAAAAAAGAGCTAGGACACAACAGGCTGGCATACCGAAAGGGAAATTATGAGGAGATGAGAAGTTTGCTGAGGGAAATAACTTGGGACACAGACCTCAGAGCTAAGTCTGTACAATATATGATGAACTATGTCACCCAAAAGTGTCAGGAGGCAGTAAACAGGTTCATCCCGGCCCAAAGGGAAAAATCCGAGAAGCAACAGAAGAATCCATGTTATAATAGGGTATGTATGGAAGCAAGGAAACTGAACAAAAGGGCGTGGAGGAGCTTCCGGAATAACAGAACACCAGAAAGCAGAGAGAGATACCAGAGAACCAGGAATGAGTATGTCAGGGTAAGAAGAGAAGCAGCAAAAAGTTATGAAAATGATATAGCGAACAAAGCCAAGACCAAACCAAAGATACTCCACAGTCCCATAAGAAGGAAAACAACAGTCAAAGAACAGGTAGTGAAACTTAGAACAGGCGAGGACAGGTATACAGAGAATGACAGAGACGTGTGTGAAGAACTCAACAAGAGGTTCCAGGAGGTCTTCACAATAGAATAAGGTGAGGTCACTGTGCTAGGAGAAAGGGAGGTAAACCAGGCGGCCTTGGAAGGGTTCGAAATTACGAGAGAGGAGGTCAAGAGACACCTGCTGGATCTGGATGTTAGAAAGGCTGTTGGTCCAGACGGGATCTCGCCATGGGTACTGAAAGAGTGTGCAGAGGCACTTTGCTTGCCACTCTCCATAGTGTATAGTAGGTCACTGGAGACGGGAGACCTACCAGAAATATGGAAGACGGCGAATGTGGTCCCAATATACAAAAAGGGCGACAGACAAGAGGCACTGAACTACAGGCCAGTGTCCTTGACTTGTATACCATGCAAGGTGATGGAGAAGATCGTGAGAAAAAACCTCGTAACACATCTGGAGAGAAGGGACTTCGTGACAAATCGCCAACATGGGTTCAGGGAGGGTAAATCTTGCCTGACTGGCTTAATAGAATTCTACGACCAGGTGACAAAGATTAAGCAAGAAAGAGAAGGCTGGGCGGACTGCATTTTCTTGGATTGTCGGAAAGCCTTTGACACAGTACCACATAAGAGGCTGGTACATAAGCTGGAGAGACAGGCAGGTGTAGCTGGTAAGGTGCTCCAGTGGATAAGGGAGTACCTAAGCAATAGGAAGCAGAGAGTTACGGTGAGGGGTGAGACCTCAGATTGGCGTGAAGTCACCAGTGGAGTCCCACAGGGCTCTGTACTCGGTCCTATCTTGTTTCTGATATATGTAAATGATCTCCCGGAGGGTATAGATTCATTTCTCTCAATGTTTGCGGACGATGCCAAAATTATGAGAAGGATTAAGACAGACGAGGACTACTTGAGGCTTCAAGAAGACCTAGAAGAGCTGAAGGAATGGTCGAACAAATGGTTGTTAGAGTTTAACCCAAGCAAATGTAATGTAATGAAGATAGGTGTAGGGAGCAGGAGGCCAGATACAAGGTATCATCTGGGAGATGAAATTCTTCAGGAGTCAGAGAAGGAAAAAGACTTGGGGGTTGATATCACGCCAGACCTGTCTCCTGCAGCCCATATCAACGGGATAACATCAGCGGCATATGCCAGGCTCGCCAACATAAGAACGGCATTCAGAAACTTGTGTAAGGAATCATTCAGAACTTTGTATACCACATATGTCAGGCCAATCCTGGAGTATGCAGCCCCAGCATGGAGTCCATATCTAGTCAAGGATAAGACTAAACTGGAAAAGGTTCAAAGGTTTGCCACCAGACTAGTACCCGAGCTGAGAGGTATGAGCTACGAGGAGAGACTACGGGAATTAAACCTCACTTCGCTGGAAGACAGAAGAGTTAGGGGGGACATGATCACCACATTCAAGATTCTGAAGGGAATTGATAGGGTAGATAAAGACAGGCTATTTAACACAAGGGGCACACGCACTAGGGGACACAGGTGGAAACTGAGTGCCCAAATGAGCCACAGAGATATTAGAAAGAACTTTTTTAGTGTCAGAGTGGTTGACAAATGGAATGCATTAGGAAGTGATGTGGTGGAGGCTGACTCCATACACAGTTTCAAGTGTAGATATGACAGAGCCCAATAGGCTCAGGAACCTGTACACCTGTTGATTGACGGTTGAGAGGCGGGACCAAAGAGCCAGAGCTCAACCCCCGCAAGCACAATTAGGTGAGTACAATTAGGTGAGTACACACACACACACACCACACACACACAAGTCACACACGGGAGAACACCAGTTGCTGGAAGAAGGCAAATGTCGTGCCGACACACAAGAAAGGTGATAGGCAGGAGGCACTGAACAACAGGCCAGTGTACCCAACTTGCATTCCATTCAAGATGATGGAAAAGATTGTGCGAGAATAGCTAGTGGAACTTCTGGAGCAACAGAACTTTGTAACACAACATCAGCATGGGTTCAGAGATGGCAAATCGTGCCTAACAGTGAGCTAATTGAGTTCTATGATCAGGCAACAAAAATTAGGCAAGAGAGAGAGGGCTGGGCAGACTACATTTTTCTGGACTGCCAGAAAGCCTTAGACACAGTACCACATAAGACACTAGTGCCAAAACTGGAGATGCAGGCAAGAGTGAAAGGGAAGGTACTCCACTGGATAAGGAAGTACCTTAGCAACAGGACGCAGCATGTCACTGTGAGGGGTGAGGTCTCGGAGTGGCGGGGAGTCACCAGTGAAGTCCCACAGGGATCAGTCCTTGGACCAGTACTGTTTTTGATATACATAAATGATCTCTCAGAAGGAATTGACTCGTTCCGCTCAATGTTTGCTAATGATGCAAAAATTATGAGGAGGATCAAGGAAGAGGAAGACAGTATGAGGCTACAATATGACCTAGACAAACTAAAGGAATGGTCCAACAAATGGCTACTAAAGTTCAACCCAAGTAAATGTAAGGTAATGAAAATAGGACTAGGAGATAGGAAGCCAGACACTGGATACCGAATGAAGGAGATGAAGTCTTCCTGAAACGGACAGAGAGAGAAAGATCTAGGAGTTGATATCACGCCAAACATGTCTCCTGAGGCCCACATAAAAAGGATAACGACAGCAGCATATGCGAGGCTGGGTAACATCAGAACTGCTTTCAGAAACCTATGTAAGGAATCCTTCAGAACCTTGTATACCACATATGTAAGGCCAATTCTGGAGTATGCAGCCCCATCATGGAGCCCGTATCTTGTCAAGCACAAGATGAAACTGGAAAAGGTTCAGAGGTATGCCACTAGACTAGTCCCAGAACTAAGAGGCATGAGTTATGAGGACAGGCTGCGGGAACTGCACCTCACGACGCTAGAAAGACAGAAGAGCTCGGGGAGACATGATCACCACGTACAAAATTCTCAGAGGAATTGACAGGGTAGACATAGACGAATTATTTAACACGGGTGGTACACGAACAAGGGGACACAGATGAAAGCTGAGTACCCAAATGAGCCACAGGGACATTAGAAAGTTTTTTTTTAGTGTGAGAGTAGTTAATAAATGGAATGCTTTAGGCAGTGATGTGGTGGAGGCTGACTAATTTTAACACAGTTTCAAATGACAGATATGAACCGAGAGCCCAGTAGGCTCAGGAATCTGTACACCAGTTGATTGACAGTTGGGAGAGGCGGGACCAAAGAGAATTACAAAGCTATAAACATGGATTATTCGAATCGCAAGCACAATTAGAATGAGTACATTGCACGAGATATTGACACACAGCAGGAATGGCAGAACACAGGTGGATATCAGCCGCCGGGTAGGACCTTACAATTGTACCAAGAATAGACCTGTTGTGCAATTCTCCAATGAGGAGGCTGTGGAGTACATAATGAGGAACAAACATTTTCTCAGAGGAAGTGAAACCCATTACAATGTGTTTATAGAGAGGTTTATGACGAAAGATGAGCAAATAGCCTACAAGAATAGATGGCAACAACGACACCGAACTAGCCTCTCAGGTAGTCTCACCTCCCAGGTCACATCCCAGGTCACCTCCCAGGTCGCATCCTCCCCAACCCAGCCCTCCTATACCTCCCCCCTGCCTCAGCCTCCCAAAACCCCCCTGTCCCTTCCACAGTTGCACCTCCCCAACGATTCCCCTGCCCCTGCTACATCACACCTGCCAATGACCCCAGTGGGTCAAGCCATGCCCTCCCCAAACCCACCTTCCCATCCCCCCTCCCCAACTACCCCTTCCTACTCCCCTGCCCCTTCTACCCCATTGACTTCAATTCCATCTACTCCATCCCAGCTTCCACTGCACCCCTCTTCCACTCACCCCCAAATCCCACCCAACCCTCACCCCTCCTATGCACCTCCATCCCACATTTAACCCCCTCACCTTGTGACCCCCCTAACACCTTCCCCCATCTCCCTCTTCCCCTCTTCTACCCCAAAACCCCCACCTACCCCCGATTCCCCCCTAACTAATACACCCTCTCTTCCACTCCCAGCACCCATGCTCCATTCTCATCTCAGCCCTCTGCCCTCAGTATCCCTCTCCCCCCCAACCTCTTAACCCCTATCTGACTCTCAGTCTTACTCTATTTCTCAACCCCCCTATGCTATTCAGACCCCTAACTTTCAGACCCATTATGCCCTTCCTACCCCCCTAGATGCCCAGACCCCATTCGCCTACCAGGCATTCCCAGGCAGCCCCCCCCACTCATCCCCACAGCCCCCACTTGCCCCCCAGACACCCCCCAGTTCCCCCCAGACCCCTGGTGAAAGGGGGAACTCTGACACCCGAGTTTCCAAGAAGAGTCTCAAGGTTTGGTACACCAATGCTGATGGGGTAGCCAATAAAGCAGAAGAGATAAAAGAAAGAGTTAGTGAGGCAGACCCAGACATAGTGGCAATAGTGGAAACTAAAATAAATGGCATGATCTCGGATGCAATCTTTCCAGAGGGGTACCAGGTGATAAGAAAAGAAAGGACACAGAGACAGGGAGGAGGAGTGGCACTACTAATAAAGCGGAAATGGAAGTTTGATGAGCTGGAAAATCCGGGTACCAATGAAAGCACGAGCTTCATACATGGAACTCTGACAGTGGATGGGAAGAAGATTGTAATCTTGATACTCTACAATCCCCCACCAAACAGTAGAAGGCCCAGGCAGGAGTACGAGGACAGCAACAAGACATGTATAGATGAACTGCAGAGGGCAGCAACTTAAGCGCATAGAATGAGAGCGAAGCTGCTGGTCATGGGGGACCTAAATCACGGAGAGATAGATTGGGAAACGAGGAATCCCCATGGCGGGGAGGAGACCTGGGGAGCGAAGCTGGTAGACGTTATTGACAGGAATTTCCTAACACAGCATGTGAAAGAAGATACTAGGGAAAGAGGAGGGGATACGCCCAGCCTATTAGATCTCATTTTCACCCAGAATGTAGAAGACATCGAGCAGTTGGAACATGAAATACCACTAGGAGCTAGTGACCATTGTGACCTAGTCTTTGACTACATGATGGTGCTTAAAATTGTGACCAAAGGACAAGAGGTCCGGGAAAGGAGACTTGATTACAGAAAAGGGGACTACAGAAGGATAAGGGACTACCTGGGAGAAGTGCAGTGGGAGGAAGAACTTAGAGGAAAAACAGTGCACGGTATGATGAACCAAGTCATATTGAAATGCAAGGAGGCTGAAGAGAGATTTATTCCAACAATAAAGGAAAAAAGCAGGAGGGAATATAATAACCCATGGTTTAATAGACAGTGTCAGGAAGCAAAGGTGAGAAGCAGGAGGGAGTGGAGGAAGTACAGAAGACAAAGGACAGAGGACAACAGGATTAGATGTAACAGAGCTAGGAATGATTACATTAACATAAAACGAGTGTCGGAAAGAAATTATGAGAATGATATTGCAGTCAAAGCGAAAAAGCAACCAAAATTACTACATAGCCATATAAGAAGGAAGATGTCGGTAAATGACCAAGTGACAAGACTGAGGAAAACAGAAGGGGCATATACAGAAAGCGAAAAGGAAATTTGCGAGGTACTGAATGCAAAATTCCATGGAGTGTTCACAACCGAGCCTGAGCAGCTCCCATTGTTATAAGAGATTACCCTAGATGAAAGACTATCAGATATAGAGGTGACAGCAGAGGATGTAATGAAACAGTTGACAACACTGGATGCAAATAAAGCTGTTGGACCAGACAAAGTATCACCGTGGATACTTAAAGAGGCAGCGCAGGCTCTCAGCGTGCCTCTGGCAATGATCTTTAATGAGTCACTTATGTCGGGAGAATTGCCCAGTTGCTGGAAGGAGGCAAATGTCGTACCGATTTTCAAAAAAGGTGATAGGGAGGAGGCACTTAACTACAGACCCGTATCACTGACAAGCATCCCCTGCAAAATACTTGAAAGAATAATTAGGCTAAGACTTGTTGAGCACCTGGAGAGCATTGGGTTTGTAAACAAGCACCAACATGGGTTCTGGACAGGGAAATCATGCCTAACAAACCTTTTAGAATTCTATGATAAAGTAACAAGGATAAGGCAGGACAGAGAAGGCTGGGCAGACTGCATATTTCTTGACTGCCAAAAGGCCTTTGATACGGTACCGCACATGAGACTGCTATACAAACTTGAGAGGCAGGCAGGAGTAAGCGGAAAGGCCCTAGTATGGGTGAAGAACTACCTAACAGGAAGGAGCCAGAGGGTAATGGTAAGGGGCGAGAAGTCGGACTGGCGAACAGTAACAAGTGGAGTACCTCAAGGATCGGTGCTGGGACCAATCCTCTTTCTAATTTACGTAAATGATATGTTTACAGAAGTGGAATCATACATGTCAATGTTTGCGGATGACGCAAAATTAATGAGAAGAGTTGTGACAGACGAGGATTGTAGGATCCTCCAAGAGGACTTAAACAGGCTGCAGAGATGGTCAGGGAAATGGCTACTGGAGTTTAACACCAGTAAATATAAAGTTATGGAAATGGGATCAGGTGACAGGAGACCAAAGGGACAGTACACAATGAAGGGGAACAGCCTACCTGTAACGATTCGAGAAAGAGACCTGGGAGTGGATGTGACACCTAATCTAACTCCTGAGGCACATATAAATAAAATAACGACAGCAGCGTACTCTACACTGGCGAAAATTAGAACTTCATTCAGAAACCTAAATGAGGAGGCTTTTAGGGCGCTTTACACTGCCTACGTGAGACCCGTCTTAGAGTATGCCGCGCCATCATGGAGCCCCCACCTGAAGAAACACATAAAGAAACTGGAGAAGGTTCAGAGGTTTGCGACGAGGCTTGTCCCAGAGCTACGAGGGATGGGATATGAAGAGCGGCTGAAGGAACTGAACCTTACGACACTAGAGAAAAGAAGGGAGAGAGGAGATATGATAGGGACATATAAAATACTCAGGGGAATTGACAAAGTGGAAATAGATGAAATGTTCACACGTAATAATAACAGAACGAGGGGACATGGGTGGAAACTGGAAACTCAGATGAGTCACAGAGATGTTAGGAAGTTTTCTTTTAGCGTGAGAGTAGTGGAAAAATGGAATGCACTTGGGGAACAGGTTGTGGAAGCAAATACTATTCATAATTTTAAAACTAGGTATGATAGGGAAATGGGACAGGAGTCATTGCTGTAAACAACCGATAGCTAGAAAGGCGGGATTCAAGAGTCAATGCTCGATCCTGCAAGCACAAATAGGTGAGTACAAATAGGTGAGTACACACAAACACACACACACACACACACACACACACACACACACACACACACACACACACACACACACACACACTCACTCATTCACACAGGAAGCAGTCGTCTAACTCTCTGTTACCTATTTACTTCTAGGTAACAGGAGCATCAGGGTGAAAGAAACTCTAACAAATTGTTTCTCACCGGCGCCAGGAATCGAACCCCGGACCACAGGATTACGTGTCCAGTGTGCTGTCCACTCAGCCACCGGCCTCTACTCGGTGTGTGTAGTGTGTGTGTGTAGTGTGTGTGAGTGTGTGTGTGTATGAGTGTATCCACCTAGTTGTATTCACCTAGTTGTGCTTGCTGGGGTTGAGCTCTGCTCTTTCGGGCCGCCTCTCAACTGGCAATCAACTGTTTCTACTACGACTACTATTTATTTATTCGACACCACACACACACACATACACACACCAGAAAGCAGCCCGTGACAGCTGCCTAACTCCCAGGTACCTATTTATTGCTAGGTAACAGGGGGCATAGGGTGAAAGAAACTCTGCCCATCGTTTCTCGCCGGCGCCCGGGATGGAATCCTGGACCACAGGATCACAAGTTCAGCGTGCTATCCGCTCGGCCGGCCGGCTCCCCGGTAGGTGTGTAATATGTGTGTGTGTGTAATGTGTGTGTTGAGCTCTGCTGTAATGTGTGTGTTGAGCTCTGCTCTTTCGGCCCGCCTCTCAACTGTTACTAATTACTTCCCCCCCCCCCCCTTCGAACACACACACCCTAGGAAGCAGCCCGTAGCAGCTGTCTAACTCCCAGGTACCTTTTTACTTCTAGGTGACAGGAACATCAGGGTAAAGGAAACTTTGCCCATCTGTTTTTCCAGCGGTGCCGGGGAATCGAACCCCGGTCCCTAGAGCCCTGTCCGCTCAGCCACCGCCCACCATATCGTGTGTGTGTGTTTACTAGTTGTGTTTACTAGTTGTGTTTTTGCGGGGGTTGAGCTTTGCTCTTTCGGCCCGCCTCTCAACTGTCAATCAACTGTTTACTAACTACTTTTTTTTTTTTTTTTTTTTTTTTTTTCCACACCACACACACACCCAAGGAAGCAGCCCGTGACAGCTGACTAACTCCCAGGTACCTATTTACTGCTAGGTAACAGGGGCACTTAGGGTGAAAGAAACTTTGCCCATTTCTTTCTGCCTCGTGCGGGAATCGAACCCGCGCCACAGAATTACGAGTCCTGCGCGCTATCCACCAGGCTACGAGGCCCCCCACCAGGCTACGAGTGTGTGTGTGTGTGTGTGTGTGTGTAATTGTGTATATACTGTAATGTGATATCGCATTACCAGTAAGACTCTATTCCTCGTCTGTATTTGTGCATTAATAATAATGGTAAATAATTCACATTGAATACAATCTTTGAATCATATCACAAAATGAATAACCGTAGGGTTGGAATTGTGCAAGGATGTGCAACATCCCAGTAACTTTATTGCACAATATCCCTGAATGATTGTTGAATAATATTTCAGAATATTTACTGCTCAATATTCGGTAATAATTGCTGCACAATAGTTTAGAATGTTTCATGCACAATTACGCAGAATGTTTGCAGCACAATGTATGCAAGTGATGGCTAACTATTATCCCAAAAGATTGCTTACAAAATATCTTATAATGTTTGCTGCCGAATATTCCGGAATGTTTGCTGCTCAATATCACAGAGTATTAGTTGCACAATATCTCAGAATGCTTGCTGCACAATATCTCAGAATGCTTGCTGCACAATATCTCAGAATGCTTGCTGCACAATATCTCAGAATGCTTGCTGCACAATATCTCAGAATGCTTGCTGCACAATATCCCAGAATGCTTGCTGCACAATATCCCAGAATGCTTGCTACACAATATCCCAGAATGCTTGCTGCACAATATCCCAAAATGCTTGCTGCACAATATCCCAGAATGCTTGCTGCACAATATCCCAGAATGCTTGCTGCACAATATCCCAGAATGCTTGCTGCACAATATCCCAGAATGCTTGCTGCACAATATCCCAGAATGCTTGCTGCACAATATCCCAGAATGCTTGCTGCACAATATCTCAGAATGCTTGCTGCACAATACCACAGAATGCTTGCTGCACAATACCTCAGAATGCTTGCTGCACAATACCTCAGAATGCTTGCTGCACAATACCTCAGGATGCTTGCTGCACAATATCCCAGAATGCTTGCTGCACAATACCTCAGAATGCTTGCTGCACAATATCCCAGAATGCTTGCTGCACAATATCCCAGAATGCTTGCTGCACAATATTTCAGAATGCTTGCTGCACAATATCCCAGAATGCTTGCTGCACAATATCCCAGAATGCTTGCTACACAATATCCCAGAATGCTTGCTGCACAATATCCCAAAATGCTTGCTGCACAATATCCCAGAATGCTTGCTGCACAATATCCCAGAATGCTTGCTGCACAATATCCCAGAATGCTTGCTGCACAATATCCCAGAATGCTTGCTGCACAATACCTCAGAATGCTTGCTGCACAATACCCCAGAATGCTTGCTGCACAATATCCCAGAATGCTTGCTGCACAATATCCCAGAATGCTTGCTGCACAATATCTCAGAATGCTTGCTGCACAATACCCCAGCATGCTTGCTGCACAATACCCCAGAATGCTTGCTGCACAATATCCCAGAATGCTTGCTGCACAATATCCCAGAATGCTTGCTGCACAATATCCCAGAATGCTTGCTGCACAATATCTCAGAATGCTTGCTGCACAATATCCCAGAATGCTTGCTGCACAATATCCCAGAATGCTTGCTGCACAATATCCCAGAATGCTTGCTGCACAATATCCCAGAATGCTTGCTGCACAATATCCCAGAATGCTTGCTGCACAATATCCCAGAATGCTTGCTGCACAATATCCCAGAATGCTTGCTGCACAATATCCCAGAATGCTTGCTGCACAATAGCTCAGAATGCTTGCTGCACAATATCCCAGAATGCTTGCTGCACAATATCCCAGAATGCTTGCTGCACAATATCCCAGAATGCTTGCTGCACAATATCCCAGAATGCTTGCTGCACAATATCCCAGAATGCTTGCTGCACAATATCCCAGAATGCTTGCTGCACAATATCCCAGAATGCTTGCTGCACAATATCCCAGAATGCTTGCTGCACATATCCCAGAATGCTTGCTGCACTCCCAGAATGCTTGCTGCACAATATCCCAGAATGCTTGCTGCACAATATCCCAGAATGCTTGCTGCACAATATCCCAGAATGCTTGCTGCACAATATCCCAGAATGCTTGCTGCACAATATCCCAGAATGCTTGCTGCACAATATCCCAGAATGCTTGCTGCACAATATCCCAGAATGCTTGCTGCACAATATCCCAGAATGCTTGCTGCACAATATCCCAGAATGCTTGCTGCACAATATCCCAGAATGCTTGCTGCACAATATCCCAGAATGCTTGCTGCACAATATCCCAGAATGCTTGCTGCACAATATCCCAGAATGCTTGCTGCACAATATCCCAGAATGCTTGCTGCACAATATCCCAGAATGCTTGCTGCACAATATCCCAGAATGCTTGCTGCACAATATCCCAGAATGCTTGCTGCACAATACCCCAGAATGCTTGCTGCACAATATCCCAGAATGCTTGCTGCACAATACCCCAGAATGCTTGCTGCACAATATCCCAGAATGCTTGCTGCACAATACCCCAGAATGCTTGCTGCACAATATCCCAGAATGCTTGCTGCACAATATCCCAGAATGCTTGCTGCACAATATCCCAGAATGCTTGCTGCACAATACCCCAGAATGCTTGCTGCACAATATCCCAGAATGCTTGCTGCACAATATCCCAGAATGCTTGCTGCACAATATCCCAGAATGCTTGCTGCACAATACCCCAGAATGCTTGCTGCACAATATCCCAGAATGCTTGCTGCACAATATCCCAGAATGCTTGCTGCACAATATCCCAGAATGCTTGCTGCACAATACCCCAGAATGCTTGCTGCACAATACCCCAGAATCCCAGAATGCTTGCTGCACAATATCCCAGAATGCTTGCAATATCCCAGAATGCTTGCTGCACAATCCCAGAATGCTTGCTGCACAATACCCCAGAATGCTTGCTGCACAATATCCCAGAATGCTTGCTGCACAATATCCCAGAATGCTTGCTGCACAATACCCCAGAATGCTTGCTGCACAATACCCCAGAATGCTTGCTGCACAATACCCCAGAATGCTTGCTGCACAATACCCCAGAATGCTTGCTGCACAATACCCCAGAATGCTTGCTGCACAATACCCCAGAATGCTTGCTGCACAATATCCCAGAATGCTTGCTGCACAATATGCTTGCTGCACCCAGAATGCTTGCTGCACAATACCCCAGAATGCTTGCTGCACAATATCCCAGAATGCTTGCTGCACAATACCCCAGAATGCTTGCTGCACAATACCCCAGAATGCTTGCTGCACAATACCCCAGAATGCTTGCTGCACAATACCCCAGAATGCTTGCTGCACAATACCCCAGAATGCTTGCTGCACAATACCCCAGAATGCTTGCTGCACAATACCCCAGAATGCTTGCTGCACAATACCCCAGAATGCTTGCGGCACAATACCCCAGAATGCTTGCTGCACAATACCCCAGAATGCTTGCTGCACAATATCCCAGAATGCTTGCTGCACAATACCCCAGAATGCTTGCTGCACAATACCCCAGCATGCTTGCTGCACAATACCCCAGAATGCTTGCTGCACAATACCCCAGAATGCTTGCTGCACAATACCCTAGCACAATATGCTTGCTGCACAATACCCCAGCATGCTTGCTGCACAATACCCCAGAATGCTTGCTGCACAATACCCCAGCATGCTTGCTGCACAATACCCCAGAATGCTTGCTGCACAATACCCCAGAATGCTTGCTGCACAATACCCCAGAATGCTTGCTGCACAATACCCCAGAATGCTTGCTGCACAATACCCCAGAATGCTTGCTGCACAATACCCCAGAATGCTTGCTGCACAATACCCCAGAATGCTTGCTGCACAATATCCCAGAATGCTTGCTGCACAGTACCCCAGAATGCTTGCTGCACAATACCCCAGAATGCTTGCTGCACAATACCCCAGAATGCTTGCTGCACAATACCCCAGACTGACTGTTCATAATACCACAAAGTGTTCACTAGACCCATAATGTGTGACCTTGATCACATAGAACACAAAGCACCAAGTTCACTGTATTTACATTAATAATAATTTAGGAATCTATTGAATATTCTCAATCGCCCAAATTTGCATAATTGAAGAATTTCACAAGTTACGCAAAATATTTATTGTCAACTCATTTTTTGGGAGTCATCAACTTAATAGCTTGGTAAAGTGTTTAGAATATGTGTTGTTTGCAGGTATTGAATAGTTGGGACGAGACAGATGTTTACAAGGTGCCTATGTTGATCTTGACGTAATAAGACGACTGAGAAAGTGCAAATACGACTAGGAACATGATGAATACGACGATGAGGAAGATGTCAAGTGCCAGGATGAGGAAGATGTCATGTGCCACGATGAGGAAGATGTCAAGTGCCACGATGAGGAAGATGTCAAGTGCCACGATGAGGAAGATGTCATGTGCCACGATGAGGAAGATGTCAAGTGCCAGGATGAGGAAGATGTCAAGTGCCACGATGAGGAAGATGTCAAGTGCCACGATGAGGAAGATGTCAAGTGCCACGATGAGGAAGAGGATGAATATCGTGATGAGGAAGATGACGAATAAGACAACGAAGCAGTTGTAATATGAAGTGATGAGAATTATGTGAACACGGCGATGAGGACGTTTTAAAACCGACGATGAGGCAGAGGACTACAACCACAGAGTAAGAATAATGTTTCTCACAGCCTTGACGAGCAGTTACGCCTGTCAGGTGAGGACAATGGGAGAGACGCAGGAAGAAGAGCTAGTCCCTACCATCCTCTCTCTCTCTCCTCCTACGTCTTCCCTTCTCCCACCCTTATCTCTTCACATGCTCTCATATCTCTTATGTAATCCTGCCTCTTTGCTCCTTTCCCCCTTTGTTTCCCTCTCCATTCGCTCTTTTCTCTCTATTCCTATGTACCCTTATATTATTCTATCCTTTCATCATTCTCTCTCTCTCTCTCACTCCCCCTCATTCCCTTCCTCCCCACTCATTGTGCCTCCCTTCTCTCCCATAACCCAATATTCACTCTCCCATGAATACCATTCTTATTCCTTCTCTTATACAATCATACTAGCTTAGCCCTTTATCCTCATAATTACCTTTCCCCTTCCATTCCCCCTCCGTCCCGCAGTGATGTCCCCTCCCTCTGACTCCCATACCCCCCCCCTCACTCTTCCCTGTGGTCGAAACCCCTCTGCTCCACCACTCCCTATAGTCATTACCCATCCCTCCCATCCCCCCACCCCCATACTAATCCCTCCCATCCCCCCACCCCCATACTAATCCCTCCCTTCCCCCCACCCCCATACTAATCCCTCCCATCCCCCCACCCCCATACTAATCCCTCCCATTCCCCCCCCATACTAATCCCTCCCATTCCACCCACCCCCATACTAATCCCTCCCATTCCCCCACCCCCATACTAATCCCTCCCAATCCCCCCACCCCCATACTAATCCCTCCCATTCCCCCACCCCATACTAATCCCTCCCAATCCCCCCACCCCCATACTAATCCCTCCCAATCCCCCCACCCCCATACTAATCCCTCCCATTCCCCCACCCCCATACTAATCACTCCCATCCCCACTAATCTAATCCTTCACACGTAACCACACGTAAACAGTTTTTTTCTCCTTTGAAATATGTAAAATTAAATAATTGAAGGTGAGCAAGCGGAGGATTACCGCGTGGCGGCCATCAGGGTCCCGCCGGGCTAATGGTGGGTGCTCAACCCTCGCTACGGTCACGCACTTCACGTATTCACAGCCCACCTCCTTCCAACGCGTGTGTGCGCGCGCGCGTGCATTGTGTGTGTGTGTGTGTGTGTGTGTGTGTGTGCGCGCGCGCGCACGTGCAGTGTGTGTGTGTGTGTGTGTGTACTCACCTATTTGTACTCATCTATTTGTGCTTTTGGGGTTTGAGCTTTGGCTCTCTGGTCCCGCCTCTCAACTGTCAATCAACTAGTGTACAGATTCCTGAGCCTACTGGGCTCTATCATGTCTACATTTGAAACTGTGTATGGAGTCAGCCTCCACCACATCACTGCCTAATGCATTCCATTTGTTAACTACTCTGACACTGAAAAAGTTCTTTCTAACGTCCCTGTGGCTCATTTGGGTACTCAGCTTCCACCTGTGTCCCCTTGTTCGCGTACCACCAGTGTTGAATAGTTTGTCTTTGTCCACCATATCAATTCCCCCTGAGAATTTTGTAGGTGGTTATCATGTCTCCCCTTACTCTACTGTCTTTCAGGGACATGAGTTTCAGCTCCTTTAGCCTTTCCTCGTAGCTCACTTCTCAGTTCCGGCCGAATCTGGTGGCATACCTCTGAATCTTCTCAAACTGGACACCAGGCTGGCGCTGCATATTCCAGGATTGGTCTGAAATAAATGGTATACAGGGTCCTGAACGATTCTTTACATAAGTTTCTAAAGGCAGTTCTTATGTTGGCTAGTCTAGCATATGCTGCTGATGATATCATATTGATGTGGGTTTCTGGGAATAGGTTCGGTGTGATATCAACCCCCAGATCTTTCTCTCTATTTGACTCTGGCAGGATTTCATCTCCCAGATGGTACCTTGTGTTCAGCCTTCTGCTCTCTTCGCCTAATTTCATAACTTTGCACTTTCTTGAGTTGAACTTTAGAAGCTATTTTCTAGACAATTCCTCCAGCTTGTCCTGTAGTCTCTATCTAACATCGTGTGACACAACACAACACACACACACGTGTGTGTGTGTGTGTGTGTGTGTGTGTGTGTGTGTGTGTGTGTGTGTGTGTGTGTGTGTGTGTGTGTGTGTGCGCGCGAGTGTGCTCACCCATTTGTACTCACCTATTTGTGTTTGCGGGGGTTGAGCTTAGGCTCTTTGGTTCAGCCTCCCAACCGTCATTCTACTGGGGTGTGCAGACTCCTGAGCCTACTGGGCTCTATCATATCTACATTTGAAACTTTGTATGGAGTCAGCCTCCACCACATCACATCCTAGTGCATTTCATTTACTAACTACTGACACTGAAAAAAAATTCTAATGTGTCTGTGGCTCCTTTGGGTACTCAGCTTCCACCTGTGTCTCCTTGTGCGTGTACCACCCGTGTGCAATAATCCATCCTTTTCTACCCTGTCAATTTCCTTGAGAATTGTGCTTGAATTCCCCTGTATTTACCTAGTGTGTGCGTGTGTGTGTGTACTCACCTAATTGTGAGTGTGTGTGAGTGTGAATGTGTGTGTGTGTATGTGTGCGTGTACGTTAATACGCCTATGTGTGGGGGGGGGGGGCTGTATTGTCATCCGTCCTGCATCTTAGAGTGGAAGCTAATTAAGTTCCCGAGGCAGGTTCTTCCTTAACATGATAGCGTTCGTGAGACCTTAACCTCTTACCTACACAGACCTCCAATATAACGCTTCCTCTAGATCTCACTTTTTGTTGTAAACTGGCACGATATTGGCCCCCTTCCAGGCATTTGTGATCTCTTCTGTGTTTTCCCGAGCAAGCAACCCTAGATTGGTGACCTAAAGAGGTCAAAGGTTACAGGTCATACATTGGAAGCCAGATCTTGAAGCTATTTTTTGGATGCCAAGTTTTATATGTTCACATGTGGATATCAGCGGCTGGAGGCCTGGGACTAGGAGATGCATATCAGAGAACGATGGTCAGTAAATTGAAACAAGAAATGTGAGTCTAACATTTAAATTCTGAACTTGAGATTTTTGTCACTAGGGACCAAGAATTATTGACAGCGGTCAGCAGTTAGATGCAAGATTTGTAGAAAAAAAGCTGTTAAAAATCATACTCCGGAGATAAGCGATATGAAGGGAAATTTCAGGAGTCAGCTGATAGAAACCGTATTCTAGAGGACAACAGCTTGAGTTCACGTCAGAGAATAGAGACTAGAGGCAAGAGGTTAAAAACCCAAGCGAAGATGTTAGCGATAATACAATTAGAGCCTGTAAATAAGGACTTGGAGAACCCGGAGTTGCAACCCGGAGTTGCAACTTTTTTAGAAAAACTGGAAATAAAATTATACATAAAGAACCCTTGCAGGGTTCTTATATCTTATAACCACTTATATATAATCCACTCATCTTTCGTGGCGGCTTTATTAATATTTACTTTTATTTTCACCCCTATCTTCATCACATCACTTTCGCATTATAATAAATTCATCATCCACATCATCATCATCCTTATACTTGGAGTCATCCACAACCACATCATCGTCATACCTGGTGTCATCCACAACCACATCATCGTCATACCTGGTGTCATCCACAACCACATCATCGTCATACCTGGTGTCATCCACAACCACATCATCGTTATACTTGGTGTCATCCACAACCACATCTGTGGGAAATTTTTACCCACCATATCTGATAATCATCTAAGAAATGTAAAATTTCTATATCATATCAAAATCATATCTAAATCGTATCAAAATCATATTAGAATCATTATACAGCTTGATCCTAGATGACAATGTCACTCTGATCACGTACGCTACAGGGCCCTATTGATGCCTACGTGACTTTGTGCATGATCTCTCAAGGAGCCAGAAGCTTCTAGAAGGATTTGTTAATTAAAAAACTATTGGAACATTGATTCAATATCCGGTAGGGATAAAATCAAATCCTTAATAAGAATCGGTGGTAGTATCAAGTACTACTTATAATCTTTATATCCTTTATCTAATTATATTATAATCACATCTTATCTCAATCATATGTCTAGACTGTAACAATAATCAATCAATATTCATAGAAGGCTACCGTGCTCAGGAAGCTTGGGGGGGGGGGGATGGCTGGGAGAAGGGCCCAGGACACACCCCGCGGCACTACCCGTTTGTTGACAAAACAGTGAACAGTGACGGATCCTTAGCGAATATTATTTGGCTTAGGACACCTTATCTAGTTATCTTTATCACCAGTGAATACTCTCTAGAACTGGGGGAGTACCTGGACAATATTTACAAGGAAAATCCCTGGAACATTTATATCTATAAGTGTAGAGCGGAGCACACAGTGACTTGGCTCCACCTTCACCATCTACTATCATTCTTCTGCAACGCAGTTAAAGTAAAAATCCAAGTAGCAAAGCTACTAGTACATCATACAGCAACACTGTGAAATAAAATATCATGCCTAAACTCGCGACAAGAGAGTTAATCAGTCTTGCATACTTGTCAGACAAGGCACCCGGCAAACAGAGAAGTATATTGAGGTTATTTTGGTATATAATTGGCCAATTGTATGCTTGTGTGACTTTAATATTCTTTAAATCTGTCTATCGGTTCTAAAGCGTGGCTACGCCTCATATCTCAGTAAGTTTATTAAAATTATAGTGTAGCTGTGAATCTTTATCCAAGCACTAGACCTCATGAGTGTCCATTGTGTCAAAAAGATTCAACTGCAATAAGTAAATAAAACTTCATAAGTGTCCGTGGTGTTGGAAGAGATTCAGTCAAGCTGATTGTACCTTATTCATATAAATTAAATATAAATACATTGCATATATACTTGAATATATAAATTAAGTTAACAATTGCTTGCTTAGTTATTTTTTAAGTTATTGTATAAGTTCATTTATTTGAATAATTTCTAGTACTTAGAGTACATTTAAAGTAATTTATTATACTTTTACAATTTAATTTGTTGTTTATAGTATAAGAATATATTGGCTGGTAATAGTTATGGTGCTAGGCTAGACTATGTATGTTTGAATCTCTCATTTAAACAGAGCCTGTGTTCAGTCATATAACTGAATTTATTAAATCTTGTCCCTGAATAAAATACAAGCTGATGTGAGATCCCTGTCTACAGGTGGACTGGAACTTCTATCAACTATTTCATTCACCCCACCAGTCCCTTAAAGCTTACAATCTGTCATTAGGAAAAGTGGAGCTAGGACTTACAACCCTAGCTAGAGATTTTAGTTGAATTAATTTGCAGACAGTAATTTTTTAATTTAGTTCAGTAATATTCCCTGGTAGTCTCCTCTAATATCAATCCCAGCAGGTTTTCCCACATTTTGGTCCTTCAAATCTAGATATTCTTGGTTCTCCGCACCTAGATAATAATTCTTGAACCTAGATATTTATGGTCTTTTAAACCTAGATAGTATAGAAACTAGATTATATTTCAATAGAAAATACATAACAAACTTTTTGATTTTGTATTGGAATAATTTTTACATATTCTAGCCTAACCTAGCTAACAGCCAATATTTATCATAGCTATATATCTAAGTAAACAAATAGTTTGAAGTGGCTTAAGCCACCATATGCCCATTAACTAGAAAGCTCTCATAGCATACTAATACTGTTCTGTGTTAAGAAACCACAGTACTCACCTAGTTGTGTTTGCGGGGGTTGACCTCTGGCTCTTTGGTCCCGCCTCTCGACCATCAATCAACAGGTGTACAGATTCCTGAGCCTATCGGGCTCTATCATATCTACACTTGAAACTGTGTATGGAGTCAGCCTACACCACATCACTTCCTAATGCATTCCATTTGTCAACCACTCTGACACTAAAAAAGTTCTTTCTAATATCTCTGTGGCTCATTTGGGCACTCAGTTTCCACCTGTGTCCCCTTGTGCATGTTCCCCTTGTGTTAAATAGATACTGTCTTTATCTACCCTATCAATTCCCTTCAGAATCTTGAACCTTTGAACCTTTTCCAGTTTAGTCTTATCCTTCTTATTGACTTCTTATTTAGTCAAGTACCTTGACAGTACTTAACACTTTCGCGCTCTCGGCGCTCAAAAAAAATCAATACCCCAGATGCTTTCGGCACTTCGCACGCCTACGCGGTAAGACCGAAAGTGTACACTCTTTTGACTGTCCTGACAATAATTGAAGGCGCACGTATTTAAATTTGGTATCACTGTGTTCGCAATGAAATTGTCTATAAGAGCATCCCTATAAAATGCCGCCCAAGCATAAGGAGTATCAACACCAAATAAAAAACTATGCAGATCACTCGCCGAGAGCGCCAAACAGCAACAAAATGTTTCCACTCTCTTAATGGTTGCAAAGCCTACAGTTTTCCTACATCGCTAATTGTGGTATCATTGGAATCGCAATAAAATTCTCTACACGGACATATGCATATGAATGTTTAATATAGGTAATTGCCCACTTGCAAGAGTGTGTGAAGTGGAGAGTAGTTAGCCGCGAGCGCACTGGCGAAAACACAGGGGGGAAATCATGCTTGGAAAGTTTATACATTTATACGTTTCCTGACCCTACTTTTCTATGTACGTATTTCCTTTTTATACCAATGTGTTCGCAATAAAATTTTCTATAAGATGAAATGTATAACATTTGTACAAAGCATGTGTAAGAGAAGCGCCAAATATAGAACCACGTCGCTCAATATGCGTTCGCGGCAGAAACGAACGCATTGTTTTCGTTCTTGATGTTTGTCATGTTTATACTTGTTGAAACATTTTATAATTTGTATGACAGTGATCGCAGTAAAATTCCCTACACAGACATATACATAATACATACAAATATTTCCCACGTGTCGGATATATCAACGGCTAAAGGGAACCCACTACCATACAGCCGCCACACCCCCAAACATACTTTGTGTTTTTTTTTTTTTACTCATAGAAGTTTGTGATATAATATTCATTCTGGTACCAAACAATTCGCAAATAAATTCTCTACAAAACGTATATAACTTTTTATAGATGATAAAAAATTCCAAATAGGTGTACTTACCCTGTCTATGTTGATTGAAGATGAACAGTTGAGCATTTTTTCTTCACTCCACCATCTTCAGGCTTCTGATCCTGAAGTTGCTCATCTGATGTTTCTTAGGTGGAGTGAAGCTGTTGCCGGTGGTTTTTTTTTCTCCACCCAAAATATCTTTCTTCGGTGGTACCTTGTGTAGCAAGGCGCAGTGCACAGTGCCACATCACAAGTTTTACATCCATATATCACGTCCCTCCTTTTGCCAGACTTGAAACAAACACGGCATCTTCTTTTTTTTAGCCAAGTGCACGAGTTCATGCGTCAACTTGTAGTTGAGACGTTGTTCTGAATCTATAATTCTTGTATTTCTTGGATGCACTGGAGGAATATTGCCTTCTACAGGAACCACCAAACTTGTAGTAGAATCTTCTATGAAATCAGAAACATCAAGTGGTTCTATGTCCTCAATGTCCATTTCAGAATTTGTGGTTGATGAGTGGGCTTGAGGTGTTGAGGTGAACAGAGGACGCCTCGCACCAGATGGCCCGGGTGTTGAAACTGCCGCGTCAGCAGGAGGAGCTGCGCTGGCATCTATGTCGGGAACATGTGGTATGCTTGTTGTTGTTGGCCATTCCTCGCTGTTCCACGCCAATAAGACTGAGTCACAAGGCTAAGGCCAATCTGAGAGTATCCCCATCCATTTCGGTTAAAAAATGGAATTTATAGAAATATTTTTTCGATGGACGAGAAAAGTAGTCTGTTATGCGGAATCGTAAGAAAAAACAGTGACGAGTTATCTCTAATCTAAAGCGCGAAAGTGTTAAGTATCAGTGTCACAGTATGAGCATTTCATTACAATCTGACCATAATCAACTGTATCAAACCCTATTACAGGTAAAACCAGTAAGCATTCTACTGTATTTTATCAAACAACTATTAGGGTAACAGATCTTGTAATAACTTTGCAAAAATAGTGCCATTTACTATTTTTTAAAAATTATTACAGGATTTACCAACTTGGCGCATTCGGGTCACAAATCAAATTATTACAGTACTTTTGATAATTGAACACCTGCTACAACCAGATTCCAGGGAGGAAATGAAGGACGATCTTTGGAATCATTACCTAAGTAGACAGGACAGCTCATTTATCAAAACACATTAACATTAAACATATTTATCAAAAAAGAGAAAATATCTCAGAATCTCCAAAACTCGGAAAAGGTCAAAATGGCTGACAGTATTCCACCAGCAGCTGAAACAGGAAATAGGAGGACACTTAATGGTTTACAAAATCACCTAACTCAACTGATTGACAAATGTCAAAAGTTGGCTAGACAACCATCCCTTGATTTAATAATTCTGAATACCAGAGTAAAAGCAACTGTTGCTAAGTATGAACAAATCAAACGCCATGCAGAGATTTATTTAACAGAAATGGCTAATGCAGATTTAACCCGAAGGGAACTTCAGGAAATAGTCGCTGAAATGACAATGTATGAAGATAAAATCCAAGATCAACTTGATCCTTTAATCAAACAAATATCTCAAGCAGGAACCCAATCCAATGTGAGCTCATCCACTCAGCAGAGCAATGCAACTATCACACATATACCAGCAGAGCTCCCAAAGGTACATTTACCATATTTTGAGGGCAAGGATGAAGACGATTGGGATACCTTCTGGAGAGCCTTTGATTCTATAATAAACTAGAAGACTTCTCTCAAAAAGGCGACGAAGTTTCAATATTTACAAGGCCAGTTACGGGGAGAGGCAAGGCAGGTCATTGCTAATTTGTCATTAACAGATGATGATTACGACCATGCCTTACAGTTGTTACAAGATAACTACAGTGATAAGGAGACTGCAATTGCATGTCTCTCATACAAATTATTGGATTTACCCTCTCCAAATAAAAGTTATGAGTCACTACAATCATTTCGATTGTCCATAGAATCAATCATCAAAGCCCTCAGTACAAAAGTACCTGTAGGAAATGCAGAGTGGCTTACAAAGTTAATCATTCAGAGGAAACTTCCTAATGAGGTCATAGACAGCCTATGCACTCATTATAACACCAACATCTTATCACAAAGCCAAATCTTTGATGGACTTCGAGCTTACGTACATGATGGACTTCGAGCTTACGTACAAAGATTACGAAGTCGAGGAAAACTTAGAACACTGTAATAGTGGCGTGACTAGGCAAAGAACAGTCACCACTTAAAATCCCCAACATAATTGATGATGGATTGGAATCTGTACATCAATTGTGGGAACTTGATGCCAAAGGAATAGTTCCTGAACAACCAAGTCCTGATGATGTCTGTGCATACAATCAGTACTTAAAAACTGTACAGTACCATGATGGACAGTACTGGGTAAGGCTACCTTGGAAAATCAACCAGAAAACCTTACCTACCAATTATCACATGGCTTACAGTCAATTTAAATCTCAATTAGCAAAGCTATGAAAAAGGCCTGAGCATTTAAAACTCTATCATGAGATTATTGCTCAACAATTAAAGAATAGATTCATCGAAGTCGTAAAACACGACAATAAGCAAACAGGCCATTTTTACCTCACATGGCTGTAATGAGAGAATCAAAAACGACTCCTTTACGGATAGTTTTTAATTGTAGCTCTAAATCTAGACCCAAGGAACCAGTCTAAATGATTGTTTGCAAACAGGTCCAAGTCTAACTCAGAAATTGTATGACATACTGCTGAAGTTTAGACTTAACAAATATGCGTATTCAGCACATATAAGTAAGGCCTTTCTAAGAGTCGGCTTGCAGGAAGAAGATAGAGACTTCACTAAGTTTCTATGGGTAGAGAACCCAGAAGATATCAATAGTCCTATAGTGACTTTCAGATTCTCATCAGTTTTTTTCAGCGCGACAAGTAGTCCATTTCTATTGCAAGCAACTCTAGATACTCATCTGAAGAAATTATTAAGTCCCTATAAGGCTGAAATCAGTCAGAATCTATATGTACATAATTTTCAAGGGACAGTTAACAGTACTACTGAACTGTTACAATTATATCAAGAGGCCAACAAGGAGCTACAAGGTGCCAACATGCCACTACAATCTTGGGCCTCTAATAATGGAACATTGAATAATCAAATAGCAAGAGATTACCGTGAATATCACGTACCAGAATCACAAAAGGTGTTAGGTATGGAGTGGGATTTAATCTCGGACACGATATCGATTAGAGCTGTACCAGTAAATTAATGCTATTGCTACAAAAAGGGATTTGCTTTCACAAGTTAGCAAAGTATTCGACCCACTTGGTCTACTAAATCCTTTAACTATCAAGTGGCGTTTATTGGTGCAAGAAGCTTGGAAGGCTAAAGTTGGTTGGGATGATCCACTACCAATCCAGTTACAAAAAGCTTGGATGGAAGTGGCTCAAGAACAAACTTTAGTTGAAAAGATAATCTTTCCGAGACACATAGTCCAGGAAAATGATGAAGTATCACTACATGTATTTGCAGATTCGTCAACCAAAGCTTTTGGAACTTGTGCTTACTTAGTGACTTCTAATCAATCATATCTTATCACCTCTAAGGCCAGAGTTGCTCCATTAAAAAAGAGGACTTTGCCTCAGATGGAACTAACAGCATTGCTAACTGGCACCCGCTTAGCAGTGCATATCCAGCAAGTCTTGTCTACCATGAACATCAAAGATGTCATTATATGGTCTGACAATGAAGCTGTCTTACAATGGGTACAAAACGACAACTGTCCAACTCCATATGTAAAAAATCGCGTCTCGGAAATTAAAGAAATTTCCGCAGGCTTTCAATTGTTGCATGTACCAACAAAAGATAATCCAGCTGATCTCTTATCAAGAGGTATGACGTTTAAACAGTTTGCAAAGGCAGATATTTGGTTTCAGGGCCTCAATGGTTAGTGAATGGTAGTTGGCCTGAACAAAAGCCACACGTCATCACGACACAAACCATAACTACCACCAGGCAGCAAGCTCAAATATCAGTCTTGGATTGTACTCGTTACTCCTCGCTCATCAAATTAATCAATGTAACACAGAACGTGTTTCATTATCTCAGGAGAAAAGGTATAAAATACACTTTTCCAGATGCACTTATCTATTGGGTAAGACAAGCCCAGAGAGAAACTTATGGGAATAACTATGAAAATCTTCTGCATAAGTTAAAACCCAATCTCAGTCTGTGGATAGACCAAGAAAATCACAACATTCTGCATTGTGGAGGGAGACTTAAACACGCAGATATCAATCTAGATACTGTGCATCCATGGCTTTTACCAAAAAATCATTGGATCACAAGGTTGATTGTGTTGTATACACATCAACAAATCAACAAACATGGCGGAGTGTTAGACACACACAAATCAGACAGCAGTACTGAATTCCTCAGGGAAGACAGTCAGTCAAATCAATCTTGAAGAATTGCATGATATGCTGAAGGTACGATGCAAGAACTTGCTCTTATCCAGGGCCACCACCCCTACCAAAGGAACGAGTGGTCCATCTACACCCTTTCGAAACGACAGGAGTAGATTATACAGGAGCGATATATCTAACAGGGACTGCAGATAAGCACCCTATCAAGGCATACATCTGTCTGTTCACCTGTGCTACCACCAGGGCAGTACATCTAGAGGTAACACCCGATATGACTGCTCAATCATTTATTCAAGCTTTCCGCAGATTCGCAGCACGCCGATCATGCCCCAAGCTGATGATTTCAGACAACGGAGCAAACTTGGTAGCTGGAGAAGCATGTCTATGGGAAATCTGTTCCCATCCTGCAGTTACTTCCACACTGGAACAGCGTCATTGCAGATGGAAATTTATCCCTGCGAGAGCCCCATGGCACGGAGGATTTTATAAACGGTTAATAGGAACTGTAAAAAGATCCTTGAGAAAATCTCTACACCGTCAGAAAATCAATCTTCAAGAACTCCAGACAGTAATCACGGAAATCGAATCAAGGGTGAATAACCGGCCGTTGACTTACTTGTCTGAGGATCCTACTCAACATGAGCCATTAAGTCCTGCCTACCTAATGTATGGAAGACTCCTGACTCCAGTACCATCTCTAGTGGATGATGAGATCAGAGATCCCTCATATGTGGGTCAGAGCGAGTTGGTTCAGGGGTATAAGCATCTGTCCAACATAATCCAAAAATGGAATGATGTTTGGACAAAAGAATATCTTACATCTCATCGAGAACATCACTATGGGGACAATGTCCCACATAATATATCTAATCTCCAACCTGGCGATATTATCTTGGTAGACAGTGATGGCAGTAGGGCTGACTGGCCATTAGGTAAAGTTGTCTCAGTCCATCCAGATAGCCAGGGGATTTTGAGAATAGTCAAAATCCTGTCTAAAGGAACAACTTCCCTGAAGACATTGGACAAACTCATCCACATGGAATCAGTGAGCCAGCTGCAGTTAGATCCTGAGAGACCTCAAGACACTCTGTGACGATAATCTCCTTCAAGAGATTGAGCCTGCTCTTCCCTCCAAAAGACGTCGATATAAACATCTATATAAAACAAGTATGGAAGAAAAATCCAACAACGACAACACCAGCAAGGTTTGCCAGAGCGCAAAACGTATGCAGCCAGGAACACCTGCTCCACCTCAAACCGCCAAACTACCTGTCTTGTCGCCGGCTCATCGCTGATTGGCTGAGAGTCCAGCTGCAATTGCACTCCACCCACCATACTACTTGATGTCTGGGGCCGCCTCGACCTCAGTCTTCAGAATATCCCGTGCATTCGACAAGTTAACACGTCTCGTTGGTAGACTAAGCCCCAGGCTTACGTGTACTAAGAGAAGTGATAGCTTGAAGCCAATATTCCGGCACCTATTTACTTTGTTTGCCATACACTTGTTATTTGTTCACTTGTCTTAACGTAACTTTTCATTTTGCCATTTGATTATTCTTATTATTTTGATTGATTTTATTATACGAATTTGTATGTCCATTTTATTCATGTTTTGCTTTCTTTAACGTAATTAAAATTTCATTGTTAAAATTTACTTGTGTTTTGTGTGTCTTCTCCTTACCTTACCACAGACGAAGTTCCAGATTTTTTTTTTTTTCTATATGTGACGAGGCCATACCCCTAGCTTTTGAACAGCCGAACACCAACGCGTTACCGTCACATATTATATGGGGGCCTGTCCTAGGAGCTTCACTCAGGTACTGGTGCCAAGTGGTAATTTATGGTAAGCGTATTTAACTTTGTTAACGTAGCTTTTACTATTTTTCATATTCAATTTCATTTTTTATATGGTGCGGTGTATTGTGCATTACGAGAGTAGCATATGGTGAAGGTGAGACAACTTTGGATTACGTGGTGACTGTAGGCCGCAGTCATACTCTTAATTGGTCATCTCTCCCTCCGTGTTATTACTCGTGTTTACCATCTTTGTCCCTTGGATATTTCTCATTTTTGACAGATCATCATATTGGTACCCTGGTACTGTGGTCTGCCCCGGGTCAAGTGCACCCAATCTTCTGCAATCTGACTGTAGGAGGACAAAGAGGGCCATAGTTCCTCTAGCTCGAACTTTAGTTGCTGAATTGGGACCTCAGCAGCAGTTTTCGTCACCAGTTGACACCTCGCACCCCTACACGTCAGTCAGAGATGATGATACATACAACGGTAGGGAATTAGCTTACTTTTTCAGAGCACAAAAGTTCGCTAATTCGGTAAGTATCATATTAAATTCAGTAGGAAAAACTTGCTTTATGTCCTATAGAGACTCGGCAAGGTATGCCTACATCCTTGGACTACCAATTTTACTTTTGAGGCAATTAACTGTTTCATTTGTTTTCGAAACTCTGTTTCATTTGTTAGTAGGATTTTCTTGCCCTTATCCTCTTACATGAGTACCGGGTACAAGATTTCCTGCGCCCCTGATTTAAATTAATCATTTAACACCTTGTACTTAACTTTAATTGTTAAAGATCCCACAGGATAGGTACCAGTTGCCACGTTGTCCTGTTTCTGACATTCACTATAACTGAATATTCGTTGTACATTTATTTGCTAACTTCACCATGTTTCGTCTCCAAGCTTTCCGTGCAGATCCAGCAGGTGCAATAGGGACTTAAAGTCATGCCAAGAAGACTGAATTACAAACTCTTGCACATGAGTATCAACTAACAGTTCCCTACCAAGCCAACACGAGTGAAATACACAACCTGTTGCTGGATCATTTCTTAGAGCAAGGTAAGATAGACTCTGAAACTCATGAAACTTACTATATTGCAGATAAAACTGATTTGGCGACGATGAAACTCAAACTAGAGCTGGCCAAGATTGAACGTGAGCAGCAAAGGGAAGCCCGCGAACAGCAAAGGGAAGCCCTCGAACAACAAAGAGAAGCGGCTGCCATACGAAAGGACGAACACGAACGTGAAATCGCCCTCAAGGAACGTGAACTCGCCCTCCAGGAACGTGAGGTTGCAATGCCCCAGGAGCGGGAACACGTACAGCTTGAAACACTCCAGGAGCGGGAACGCGTACAGCTTGAAACACTCCAGGAGCGGGAACGCGTACAGCTTGAAACACTCCAGGAGCGGGAACGCGTACAGCTTGAAACACTCCAGGAGCGGGAACGCGTACAGCTTGAAACCAAACAACGCGAGTTGGAGATGCAACGCGAACATGACAAGCAACAAGCGACTCTGGCTCTAGAGTGTCGTCAACGAGAATACACGTTGGAAACTTCACACCTCGCTCAACGCCAGCAAGCTACTGCCAATCTTCCCGTCAGTTTTAATATATCACATGCAAGTAAGTTAATGCCATCCTTTGTAGAAGCAGAAGTTGATGTGTTTTTCACCACCTTTGAAACCCTTGCTAATCAACTCAGTTGGCCTGTCGACCAATGGGCCACACTTCTCAGAGTCCATCTTACAGGTAGAGCTGCAGTCACACTCAGTACTTTGGCGTCTGAGAATGACTACCAGACTCTGAAACAAGCAGTGTTGGACGCCTACCTCCTCTCTACAGAAAGTTATAGAAGGAAATTCCGTGACCACCTGAAGGCAAGTACCACTACCTTCCTCGAGTTTGCTAACACAAAACGGAGGTATTTCATGAAATGGCTGGAAGCAGCACATGTCTCTACTTTTACAGAACTCGTCAACCTGATGCTAGTTGAAGAATTCTTGAGGCGTGTGCCGCCTCCTGTCCGTCTCTACTTAGCAGATAAAGAAGAAACCGACTACCTGAAGTGTGCTAAGTCGGCTGACACTTACAGCCTCATCCACCGGCTGACACCAGAACCATCCTCCAGTAAGAAGTCGTGGTACAGTTACGAGAAAGCGAGCACCGATCAAGCTGGCTCGCAATTGTACTGCAAATATTGTAGACTCTATGGACATACCATAGACAAGTGTGGTAAGTCTCAATACAAGGGAACCACTGACCCACAAAAACCCAAACCAACTCCTCCTAAGTCCGGTAAGCCTGTGATGAATGTTGGTGTTAATGTTAATGATCTTTCTCTTTTCAGTAACCACCTGTATACTGGAACTGTCTCTGCCAACGGTTCAAATCCGGAGGGACGTTTCAAATTGAAGATCTTGAGGGACACAGCGGCTCTTCAATCAATCATCTTGACGTCGGCTGTGCCCAACCTCGCCTACACCGGAGAAACTGTCTTCATCACTGACCTCACTGCTACCACTCCATACCCTCTCGCCAGAGTCCACCTGGATTGTCCCTACGTGAACGGAGAAGTCCAAGTCGCCGTCAGGGAAAAGCCTTTTCCCATGCCTGGAGTGCAACTTCTCCTAGGCAACGACTTGGCAGAAGACCTGCAACCAACCAACCTGATCGTCATGGACAAACCCCAGGTGTGTAACTCTGTGCCAAGTAACCCTATTCTAGCGTATGTTCCAGCAGAGGTTCAAGAGAGTGATGAAGTTTCTCCTCCGGTTCTCGTGACCACCCGTGCACAAGCCGCACGTCCACAGCCAGCTGACTCTACTGCTACCGCTGTCCCTCAAGACCCTCAGAAACTACCCCCGCATCTGACCAAGTTGGAGTTCCGTAAGTTGCAGAGGGAAGATCTTACTTTAACACCATTGTTTTTCCAGGCTGAGACTCAACCCGACAGTATTCCTGGGTTCTTCCTAGAGAACGACTTGCTCTACCGCAGATATAGACCCAGTAAACTGAAGGAGGAGGACGATTGGGCCAACATCGAACAACTTGTGATTCCTACCAGCCTGCGGCCCACTATTCTACACCTGGCCCACGGAGCACTCTCCCACTACGGCTTCAACAAGACTTACCATGGAATTCGTCAAGACTACTACTGGCCAGGTATGGTAAATAGCGTCAAACAGTACGTAAAACAGTGTCATGCATGTCAGATGGCAGGCAAACCGAACATCTCCATTCCCAGAGCGCCACTGATTCCCATACAGGTGCCTGCGGAACCTTTCCACAGACTTATAATAGACTGTGTTGGTCCTTTACCTCGGACCAGTTCAGGTAACGCCTATATCTTAACCATCCTGTGTCCTACCACCAGATTTCCCATATCAGTTCCAGTGAAGAACATCACGGCTGCTACGGTTGTAAAACATCTATTGAAGATCTTCACTCAATACGGATTTCCCAGGGAGATTCAGAGCGACTGTGGTACCAACTTCACCAGTGATCTCTTCAAAAGGACACTGGAGGAGTTCAACATCAAACAGGTATTGTCCAGCCCCTATCATCCTGCTTCACAGGGTTCTCTTGAACGTAGTCATCAGACTATCAAAGCACTCTTGAAAAAGTTTTGTAGTGAAACCTCTAAGGATTGGGATAAGCAAATCGACCTTATAATGTGTATTTACAGAAGTCTTCCCAATGAGTCCCTAGGAGTATCTCCTTATGAGATGCTCTACGGCCGTAAGTGCCGTACTCCCCTTAAGGCTTTCAAAGACTCTCTCCGAGATGCCACCTTCAGTGAGCATCAGAATGTGCCCCAGTTTCTTCAAAACCTTCAACACATTCTAGAGAGAGTCCACCGTTTTGCCCATGATAATCTATTGAAAGCCCAAGAGAGGATGAAGACTCATTACGACCAGACCAGCAAAATAAGAAAATTTAAGCCGGGAGACTTCGTCCTAGCATACTTCCCTATCCCAGGTTCACCTTTACAAAACAGGTTTTCAGGACCCTATTGCGTCAAAGAGTGCAGAAATAACAACAACTACGTCATAGAGACTCCAGATAGGCGGCGGAAGACCCAGCTGTGCCACGTCAACCTCCTGAAGCAATATAATGGTACTCCTCCCACTGTCCTAATTAATTATTCCACCTTCACAGAACCCTACATCCACAGTGAGACCTTCCCAGCTTCTCCTCCCGAAAGCACTGACAAGGAGTCAGCGCTTTCTAATTCCGAAATCCTTAATGATCTTCCCAAATACTTTCAGGATAATAATCGTGCTCCTTTGCCCTATTCTAATTCCACTCTCACCTCGTCAGATAAGCCCTTCATCCTCCATGTCGACGCCAGTGGTACCGACGTTGTTGGTGTCGTGATGCAGCAACAAGGCGAGGAGAATACACCTGTCAGCGACTACTGCTACAAGGAACTACGGAACAATTGGCAAGGAGCTACTCTTCATCATCCTGAAGCTCCAGCACTTCACTCCACACCTGAAAAGTGCTCGGTCTACCATCAACACGGACCACACCACCCTACACCTCCTGCAGCACGCCCACTTCTCACCTCAACGTCTTCTACTATGGGCTTGATAACTGCAGAAATTCAACCTGGAGACACACTATACCAAGATTCCGACAACATCTTAGCCGATGATCTCTCCAGAGTTTATGAAGTAGAAGCGACTCCATCTATTACTCCACCACATAACGACGTACTTCTTCCAGAACCGCAGGCTTCGGGGGAGAGTTGTGACGATAATCTCCTTCAAGAGATTGAGCCTGCTCTTCCCTCCAAAAGACGTCGATATAAACATCTATATAAAACAAGTATGGAAGAAAAATCCAACAACGACAACACCAGCAAGGTTTGCCAGAGCGCAAAACGTATGCAGCCAGGAACACCTGCTCCACCTCAAACCGCCAAACTACCTGTCTTGTCGCCGGCTCATCGCTGATTGGCTGAGAGTCCAGCTGCAATTGCACTCCACCCACCGATGTGGGAAATTTTTACCCACCATATCTAATAATCATCTAAGAAATGTTTAATTTCTATATTATTTCTAAATCATATCAAAATCATATCAAAATCATATTAGAATCATAATAGATTCATTATACAGCTTGATCCTAGATGACAATGTCACTATGATCACGTACGCTACAGGGCCCTATTGATGCCTACGTGACTTTGTGCATGATCTCTCAAGGATCCAGAAGCTTCTAGAAGGATTTGTTAATTAAAAAACTATTGGAACATTGATTCAATATCCGGTAGGGATAAAATCGAATCCTTAATAAGAATCGGTGGTACTATCAAGTACTACTTATAATCTTTATATCCTATATCTAATTATATTATAATCACATCTTATCTCAATCATAAGTCTAGACTGTAAAAATAATCAATCAATATTCATAGAAGGCTACCGTGCTCAGGGAGCATGGGGGGGGGGGGGGGATGGCTGGGAGAAGGGCCCAGGACACACCCCGCGGCACTACCCGTTTGTTGACAAAACAGTGAACAGTGACGGATCCTTAGCGAACATTATTTGGCTTAGGACACCTTATCTAGTTATCTTTATCACCAGTGAATACTCTCTAGAACTGGGGGAGTACCTGGACAATATTTACAAGGAAAATCCCTAGAACATTTATATCTATAAGTGTAGAGCGGAGCACACAGTGACTTGGCTCCACCTTCACCATCAACTATCATTCTTCTGCAACGCAGTTAAAGGAAAAATCCAAGTAGCAACGCTACTAGTACATCATACAGCAACGCTGTGATATAAAATATCGTGCCTAAACTCGCAACAAGAGAGTTAATCAGTCTGGCACACTTGTCAGACAGGCACTCCGGCTGGCAGAGAAGTATATTGAGGTTATTTTGGTATATAATGGGCCAATTGTATGCTTGTGTGACTTTAATATTCTATAAATCTGTCTGTCGGTTATAAAGCGAGGCTACGCCTCATATCTCAGTAAGTTTATTAAAATTGTAGTGTAGCTGTGAATCTTTATCCAAGCACTAGACCTCATGAGTGTCCATTGTGTCAGAAAAAGATTCAACTGCAATAAGTAAATAAAACCTCATAAGTGTCCATGGTGTTGGAAGAGCTTCAGTCAAGCTGACTGTACCTTATTCATATAAATTGAATATAAATACATTGCATATATACTTGAATATATAAATTAAGTTAACAATTGCTTGCTTAGTTATTTTTTAAGTTATCATATAAGTTCATTTAATTGAATAATTTCTAGTACTTAGTTAACAGTACTTAGACTACATTTAAAGTCATTTATTATACTTTTACAATTTAATTTGTTGTTTATAGTATAAGAATATATTGGCTGTTAATAGTTATGGTGCTAGGCTAGACTATGTACATGTTTAAATCCCTGATTTAAACAGAGCCAGTGTTCAGTCATATAACTGAATTTATCAAATCTTATCCTTGTATAAAATACAAGCTGATGTGAGATCCCTGTCTACAGGTGGACTGGAACTTCTATCAACTAATTCATTCACCCCACCTGTCCCTTACAGCCCACAATCTGTCATTAGGAAAAGAGGAGCTAGGATTTACAACCCTAGCTAGAGATTTTAGTTGAATTAATTTGCAGACAGTAATTTTTTAATTTAGTTCATTACAAGTCCCTGGCAGTCTCCTCTAATATCAATCGCAGCAGGTTTTTCCCACATCATCATCGTTATATCTGGTGTCATCCACAACCACATCATCGTTATACCTGGTGTCATCCACAACCACATCATCGTCATACCTGGTGTCATCCACAACCACATCATCGTTATACTTGGTGTCATCCACAACCGCATCATCGTTATACCTGGTGTCTTCCACAGCCACATCATCGTTATACCTGGTGTCATCCACAACCACATCATCGTTATACCTGGTGTCATCCACATCATCATCATCGTCATACCTGGTGTCATCCACAACCTCACCATCATTATACCTGGTGTCATCCAAACCGCGTCAACGTAACTATATACCATCGCCGCCTCATTGCAATTACTCTGCACTCGTTTCAGCTTTTTCGTTATAATTACTTTCCATATTGCATCAAGGTGAGCTCCTCCACGCCGCCCTGAAGAAATACAATTGTCATAGCGAGAGTAATTAATGAAGGAATGTGAGAGAGATATTGCCGGGTCGTTAAGATAATTGGTGACCCGGGGCCAACGACAAGCTTCAAATTATGATTAAGAGTGACTGAAGCCAACTTGTCCTCAGGGCCTTGGGAGATGGGGGATGAGGGAAAGGGAGAGGAGAGGTGAGAGCAAATGGGGAGAGATGCGAAGGGAGAGGAAGTGGAGGGGAGGAGGGACAGAGGGTCTATTTGTTGGATGATTGGGGATGGGGGGGAAAGGGGGGGGGGTAGTTTCAGAATGTGTGTGTACTCACCTAGTTATTCTTACCTAGTTGTGCTTGCAGGGGTTGAGCTCTGACTCTTTGGTCCCGTCTCTCAAACTGTCAATCAACTGGTGTACAGGTTCCTGAGCCAACTGGGCTCTATCATATCTATACTTGAAGCTGTGAATGGAGTCAGCCTTCACCACATCACTTCCTAATGCATTCCATTTGTCAATCACTCTGACATTAAAAAAGTTCTTTTAAATATCTCTGTGGCTCATTTGGGCATTCAGTTTCCACCTGTGTCTCCTAGTGCGTGTGCTCCTTATGTTTAATAGCCTGTCTTTATCTACCCTATCAATTACTTTGAGAATCTTGAATGTGGTGATCATGTCCCCCTAACTTTTCTGTCTTCCAGTGACGTGAGGTTTAATTCCCGTAGTCTCTCCTTATAGCTCATATCTCTCAGCTCGGGTTCTAGTCTGGTGGCAAACCTTTGAATCTTTTCGAGTTTATTCTTGTCCTTCACTAGATATGGACTCCATGCTGGAGCTACATACTCCAGGATTGGTCTGACATATGTGGTATACTAATTTCTGAATGATTCCGTACTCAAGTTTCTAAATGCCGTTTCTGTTGTCCTACCTGGCATATGCCGCTGATGTTATCCTCTGGATATGGGCTGCAGAGGACCAGTCTGGCGTAATATCAACCCCTAAGTCTTTTTCTCTCTCTGATTCTTGAAGAATTTCATCTCCCAAATGATACCTTGTATCTGGCCTCCTGCTCCCTACACCTATCTTAATTACATTATATTTGCTTAGGTTAAACTCTAAGAACCATTTGTACGACCTTTCCTTCAGTTTGTCTAGGTCTTCTTGAAGCCTCAAGCAGTCCTCCTCCTTCTCATAGTTTTGGCATCGTCAGCAAACATTGAGAGAAATGAGTCTATACCCTCCGGTAGATCATTTACGAATATCAGACACAGGATATCACCGAATACAGAGCCCTGTGGGACTCCACTTATGACTTCACGCCAGTCTGAGGTCTCACCACTCACTGTAACTCACTGCTTTCTATTGCTTAGGTTCTCCCTTATCCACTGGAGCACCTTAATAGTTACTCCTGCCTGTCTTCAGCTTATGTACCAGCCTCTTATGGGGTACTGTGTCAAAGGCTTTCCGACAAATCCAAGAAAATGCAGTCCGCCTAGCTTTCTCTTTCTTGATTAATCTTTGTCATCTGGTCGTAGAATTCTATTAAGCCTGAGAGACAAGATTTACCCTCCCTGAACCCTTGTTGGCGATTTGTCACGAAGTCCCTTCTCTCCAGACGTGTTACTAGATTTTTTCTCACGATCTTCTCCTTTACCTTGCATGGTATACAAGTCAAGGGCTCTGGCCTGTAGTTGAGTGCCTCTTGCCTGTCGCCCTTTTTGTATACTAGGACCACATTCGCCGTCTTCCATATTTCTGGTAGGTCTCCCGTCTCCAGTGACCTTCTATACACTATGGAGAGTGGTAAGCAAAGTGCCTCTGCACACTCTTCAGTACCCTTGGTGAGATCCAGTCTGGACCAATAGCCTTTCTCACATCCAGATCCAACAGGTGTCTCTTGGCCTCATCTCTCATAATTTCAAACCCCTTTCATTGGCCGCCTGGTTTACTTCCCCCTCTCCTAGCGCAGTGACCTCACCTTTTTCTATTGTGAAGACCTCCTGGAACCTCTTGTTGAGTTTTTCACACACCTCTTTGTCATTTTCTGTATACCTGTCCTCGCCTGTTCTAAGTTTCATCACCTGTTCTTTCAATGTTATTTTCCTCTTGATGTGTCTATGGAGTAGCTTTGGTTTGGTCTTGGCTTTGTTTGCTATATCATTTTCATAATTTTTCTCTGCGTGTGTGTGTTTGTATTTATTTACTATTTGTATTTACTATTTGTGTCTGCAGAATCCAGCTATTAGCTCTTGGACCCCGTCTATCTAACAATTTATTTTTCCTCTATTATATCTACTACATACATTTCTCTCTAACACACACACGCACAGCCCCATTAAGCAGCTCGTAGTAACTGTCTAACTCGCAGGTACCCATTCTTCTGCTAGTTGGACAGGAGCATCAGGGTGAGAAAAACTTTGCTCATTTGTTTGCATCTGCCGGGAATCGAACTCGGGCCATTAGGATTACGACCCTTAAGCGCTATCTACTCAGCCGCGAGTGTGTGTGTGTGTGTGTGTGTGTGTAGGTACTCGCCTAGTTATACTCATCTAGTTGTGCCTGCAGGATCTTGCATATATTTTTTCACCTCGCTTGTGGCGCACCATAATTTCAATGATATGCTTCATTTCTCTAGGTTTTCTTATCATTTTTACATTTAGAACTGTGAATCGAATTAGCTTCGGCAACTTCCTCATCTGGTCAGTACGACTTATTTACGACTCTGGGGCTGAACATTTCTTTCTAACATCTCTGTGATTCATCTTTGTTTCCAGTTTGTAGTTTTGTCCCCCCGTTCAACACTTCCATAATTTAAATATTGCTTCCATATATAATTTGTCAATCCTGTTTCGTATCTTCTACGTCATTGTCATGTCTGCCCTATTCCTTCTTTCCTCAGGTTTAGTTAGGTCCAGTTCCCTCACTATCTCTTCATAGCCTAGTTCATTATATATAATATATATAAAAAGTTTGTGAGGGTACCACCTCTGGTGCCAATGTGGGGACCCATAGCCTCGGAGAAGAAAATAAAAAGTATTCAGAGGAGACCTTGTGGTTTCTCACTGAACACTAATATTATCTTCTCCTACCACCCCCATTCTTTTGTATGTACACATATATATTTACTTTATTTGAACTTTGTTACAAAAAAGGAGTTACATATGGGTTACAAAGATGGTTATCATAGGTTGTCAAGTTCCTCCAGCTCCTCAGATGGCGGGCAGGAACCCTTGATGCAGTGCGCATTTCCCCTCTGTATCGCCATACTGAGGCACTGGAAAAGAAAGCTTGCAGCTCTTGGGTCCCTTGTTGTTTCAATGAGCCTAGAACCCAGTTCCTTCAAAAAACTGGTAGCACTTTTACCCCAGGCGCCGAGTGTCTCAGAAGCAATGGGGACAAAATTGTAGTGGTGATCCAGTTCTCTATACTTACGGGATTTGGCTGCTTCCCAGTGGGTGGCAGCGCCACCTGGTTGTGCAACACTGAGGTTAATGTAGGTGTTAGCCAGGGTTGATACGCACGTGTAGTCCCATACCAACTGCTTGCCATTCTTCCAGGGGTTCACTGTGATACCATCCGGGCGACCAATAAGAGCATCAGAGTTATGGGGCGTTAGGTAACAGGGCTCTCTTTCAGCTGGGCATCCAGCTGTGGTGAGGCTCCTCTTGATGATGTCGTTAACTTCACTGTGCCTCGAATGCCATCCCCCTGTGCTTTGGCAGAGAAGGCCATGGTGGCCGTACCTGTCAGCCACCACCTCGCCGCAAATACACCTATATCTGGTGTGGATTGGGGCAGCAAGGCAGAGGGCCACAGCAATTCGGAGGGCGTGTGGTGTGAGACGCGTGCCAGTTGCCGACAGTGGGGTTGCAAACAGGAAATCCCCTGCATGTGGTGCTGCTACTGCTGTGAGGCGAGCAATGTCGTGTTGTGTTGTTGCAGCACCCAGGCACTCTGCTATATATATATATATATATATATATATATATATATATATATATATATATATATATATATATTATATATATATATATATATATATATATATATATATATATATATATATATATATATATATATATATATATATATATATATTTAGAGTGTGAGTGTGTGTGTGTGTACTCACCTAATTGTGCTTGCGGGGGTTGAGCTTTGGCTCTTTGGTCCAGCCTCTCAACTGTCAATCAACTGGTGTACAGATTCCTGAGCCTACTGGGCTCTATCATATCTACATTTGAAACTGTGTATGGAGTCAGCCTCCACCACATCACTTCCTACTGCATTCCATTTATTAACTACTCTGACACTGAAAAAATTCTTTCTAACGTCTCTTTCTTTCTAAAGTGTGTGTGAGAGAGAGAGAGAGTGTGTGTGTGTGTGTGTGTGTGTGTGTGTACTCACCTAGTTGTGTTTGCGGGGGTTGAGCTCTGGCTCTTTGGTCCCGCCTCTTAACCGTCAATCAACAGGTGTACAGATTCCTGAGCCTATTGGGCTCTATCATATCTACACTTGAAGCTGTGTATGGAGTCAGCCTCCACTACATCACTTCCTAATGCATTCCATTTGTCAACCACTCTGACACTAAAAAAGTTCTTTCTAATATCTCTGTGGCTCATTTGGGCACTCAGTTTCCACCTGTGTCCCATTGTGTGTGTGCCTTTTGTGTTAAATAGCCTGTCTTTATCTACCCTATCAATTCCCTTCAGAATCTTGAATGTGGTGATCATGTCCCCCCTAACTCTTCTGTCTTCCAGCGAAGTGAGGTTTAATTCCCCGTAGTCTTTCCTCGCAGCTCATACCTCTCAGCTCGGGTACTAGTCTGGTGGCAACCCTTTGAACCTTTTCCAGTTTAGTCTTATCCTTGACTAGATATGGACTCCATGCTGGGGCTGCATACTCCAGGATTGGCCTGACATATGTGGTATACAAAGTTCTGAATGATTCTTTACACAAGTTTCTGAATGCCGTTCGTATGTTGGCCAGCCTGGCATATGCCGCTGATGTTATCCGCTTGATATGAGCTGCAGGAGACAGGTCTGGCGTGATATCAAACCCCAAGTCTTTTTCCTTCTGTGACTCCTGAAAAATTTCCTCTTCCAGATGATACCTTGTATCTGGCCTCCTGCTCCCTACACCTATCTTCATTACATTACATTTGGTTGGGTTAAACTCTAACAACCATTGGCTCGTCCATTCCTTCAGCTTGTCTAGGTCTTCTTGAAGCCTCAAACGGTCCTCTTCTGTTTTAATCCTTCTCATAATTTTAGCATCGTCCGCAAAGATTGAGAGAAATGAATCGATACCCTCTGGGAGATCATTTACATATATCAGAAACAATATAGGACCGAGTACAGAGCCCTGTGGGACTCCACTGGTGACTTCACGCCAATCGGAGGTCTCACCCCTCACCGTAACTCTCTGCTTCCTATTGCTTAGGTACTCCCTTATCCACTGGAGCACCTTACCAGCTACACCTGCCTGTCTCTCCAGCTTATGTACCAGCCTCTTATGCAGTACTGTGTCAAAGGCTTTCCGACAATCCAAGAAAATGCAGTCCGCCCAGCCCTCTCTTTCTTGCTTAATCTTTGTCACCTGATCGTAGAATTCTATCAAGCCTGTAAGGCAAGATTTACCCTCCCTGAACCCATGTTGGCGATTTGTCACGAAGTCCCTTCTCTCCAGATGTGTTACCAGGTTTTTTCTCACGATCTTCTCCATCACCTTGCATGGTATACAAGTCAAGGACACTGGCCTGTAGTTCAGTGCCTCTTGCCTGTCGCCCTTTTTGTATATTGGGACCACATTCGCCGTCTTCCATATTTCTGGTAGGTCTCCAGTCTCCAGTGACTTACTATACACTATAGAGAGTGGCAAGCAAAGTGCCTCTGCACACTCTTTCAGTATCCATGGTGAGATCCCGTCTGGACCAACAGCCTTTCTAACATCCAGATCCAGCAGGTGTCTCTTGACCTCCTCTCTCGTAATTTCGAACTCTTCCAAGGCCGCCTGGTTTACCTCTCTTTCTCCTAGCACAGTGACCTCACCTTGTTCTATTGTGAAGACCTCCTGGAACCTCTTGTTGAGTTCTTCACACACCTCTCTGTCATTCTCTGTATACCTGTCCTCGCCTGTTCTAAGTTTCAATGCCTGTTCTATCACTGTTGTTTTCCTTCTGATGTGACTGTGGAGTACCTTTGGTTCGGTCTTGGCTTTGTTTGCTATATCATTTTCAAAACTTTTCTCTGCTTCTCTTCTCACCCTGACGTACTCATTCCTGGTTCTCTGGTATCTCTCTCTCCTTTCTGGTGTTCTGTTATTCCTGAAGTTCCTCCACGCCCCTTTGTTCAGTTTCTTCGCTTTCATACATGCCCTATTATACCATGGATTCTTCTGTTGTTCTCGGATTTTTCCCTTTGGGCCGGGATGAACCTGTTTACTGCTTCCTGACACTTTTAGGTTACATAGTCCATCATACCCTGTACAGACTTACCTCTGAGGTCTGTGTCCCAAGGTATTTCACTTAGGAAACTTCTCATCTGTTCATAATTTCCGTTTCGGTATGCCAGCCTTTTGATTCCTAGTTCTTTTTTGGGGGAGATAATTCCAAGCTCTACCAGGTACTCAAAGTTCAATACACTGTGGTCACTCATTCCCAAGGGCTCTTCCATCTTAACTTCCCTTATATCTCACTCATTTAGGGTAAATATCAAATCAAGCATTGCTAGTTCATCTTCTCCTCTCATTCTTGTTGGTTCTTTGATGTCCTGGCTTAGAAAGTTTCTTGTTGCCACGTCCAGCAGCTTAGCTCTCCATATTTCTGGTTTTCCATGCGGGTCTCTGTTCTTCCAATCTATCTTCCCATGGTTGAAGTCTCCCATAATTAGTAGTACAGATCCATTCCTGCTAGCAACAGAATCTGCTCTTTCTATTATGTTAATGGTGGCCATGTTTCTATCGTATTCCTGACTAGGTCTTCTGTCATTTGGTGGTGGATTATATATGACTACGACTATAATTTTTTCCCTCCATTTCTTACGGTACCTGCTATGTAGTCACTGAAACCTTCACAGCCCTGAATATCCATCTCCTCAAAATCCCAGCCTTTTTTTACCAGCAGAGCTACACCACCCCCACCTCTTCCTTCCTTCTCTTTCCTCATAACATAATAGTCCTGGGGGAACACTGCATTTGTTATCGTTTTCGTGAGCTTTGTTTCTGTTATGGCTATTATGTCTGGGTTTTCCTCTAGTACCTGTTCTCCAAGCTCATTTGCTTTATTTGTAATTCCATCTATGATAGTGTACATTGCATTGAGGCTCACTTTCTTCTTTCCCTTCTCAAATCGCCTCCTTGGTGAGTGTTCTTCTGGTGGGGGAAGCTGATCCATGGGTGTGAGGACCTGTAAGGTGGATAACAGGGTCTCAGAGGATTCTGGGATGAGGGGCAGGGGATCCAGTGAAGGGGAGGGACAGGGAGGGTATTGGGTGAAAGGGGAGGAAGGACAGGAAGGAAAGGGGGGGGGGAGGGAGGACTCGGCAGGAGGAGGGGAGGGGTAGAACTGTTGGGATTGGGTGTGGAGGGAGGGAGAGTTGGCTGAACATTTGAGTGGGGGCAGGGAGGGTTTGGGGTAGGGGGGTTTTCTATGCAGAGGAGGGTGGTGGGGTTGTCCTCCCTTCTGGTGTTACTGGGTGTTGTCAGCTCTCTTTTCAGGTTGCTTATTTCGTTCTTCATTTCCTGCATCATTTCTTGCATCTCACTCTTGATGTCCTCCAGAAACTGGGCGAACATTTCCTTCATTTCGTCACCTTGACTTTTCCCTGTTCCCCTGGTACCTCTGGCTGTCATGCTTGCCCCTGTTCCTATAGTTGTGCCATGATAGGATTTGTCAGGAGGGCAGAGTGGGATGGGGGAGGGAGAGAGAAAGAGAGTGAGAGAAAGGGAGTGATAAAGGGAGAGATAAATGGGTTGGTGGGGGCGAACCGACCCTTCCACTGAAGTGAGAAGAAAGTAGAAGGGGAGGGGGGGAGGAGATGGAGAGAGAGGCAGGAGAGAGAGAGGGGGGGAGAGAGAGGAGAGGGAGAGAGATGGAGAGGGAGAGAGCGGTTGAGGGAGAGACAGGGTGAGGGAGAGAAGGGTTGAGGGAGAGAGGGGGGAGGTGTGTGTGTGTGTATGTGTGTGTACTCACCTAGTTGTGCTTGTGGGGGTTGAGCTCTGGCTCTTTGGTCCCGCCTCTCAACCGTCAATCAACAGGTGTACAGGTTCCTGAGCCTATTGGGCTCTATCATATCTACACTTGAAACTGTTTATGGAGTCAGCCTCCACCATATTACTTCCTAATGCATTCCATTTGTCAACCACTCTGACACTAAAAAAAGATCTTTCTAATATCTCTGTGGCTCATGTGGGCACTCAATTTCCACCTGTGTCCCCTTGTGCGTGTGCCCCTTGTGTTAAATAGCCTGTCTTTATCAACCCTGTCGATTCCCTTGAGAATCTTGAATGTGGTGATCATGTCCCCCCCTAAGTCTTCTGTCTTCCAATGAAGTGAGGTTCAATTCCTGTAGTCTCTCCTCGTAGCTCATACCTCTCAGCTCGGGTACTAGTCTGGTAGCAAACCTTTGAACCTTTTCCAGTTTAGTCTTATGCTTGACTAGATATGGACTCCATGCTGGAGCCGCATACTCCAGGATTGGTCTGACATATGTGGTATATAATGTTCTGAAAGATTCCTTACACAAGTTTCTAAAGGCCGTTCTTATGTTAGCCAACCTGGCATATGCTGCTGATGTTATCCTCTTGATATGAGCTTCAGGAGACAGGTCTGGCGTGATATCAACCCCCAGGTCTTTCTCTCTCTCTGACTCTTGAAGTATTTCATCTCCCAAGTGATACCTTGTATCTGGTCTCCTGCTTCCTACCCCTATCTTCATTACATTACATTTGCTTGGGGGAAACTCTAACAGCCATTTGTTCGACCATTCCTGCAGCTTGTCCAGGTCATCTTGAAGCCTCAAGCTGTCCTCCTCTGTCTTAATCCTTCTCATAATTTTGGCGTCGTCAGCAAACATTGAGAGGAATGAGTCTTTACCCTCTGGGAGATCATTTACGTATATCAGAAACAGGATAGGTCCAAGCACAGAGCCCTGTGGGACTCTACTGGTGACTTCACCCCATTCTGAGGTCTCACCCCTCACTATAACTCTCTGCTTCCTATTGCTTAGGTACTCCCTTATCCACTGGAGCGCCCTACCAGTTACTCCTGCCTGTTTCTGCAGCTTATGCATCAACCTTTTATGGGGTACTGTGTCAAAGGCTTTCCGACAGTCCAAAAAAATGCAGTCCGCCCATTCTTCTCTTTCTTGCTTAATCTTTGTCACCTGATCGTAGAATTCTATCAAGCTTGTAAGGCAAGATTTACCCTCCCTGAACCCATGTTGATGGGTTGTCACGAAGTCTCTTCTCTCCAGATGTGTTACTAGGTTTTTTCTCACAATCTTCTCCATCACCTTGCATGGTATTCAAGTTAAGGACACTGGCCTGTAGTTCAGTGCCTCTTGTCTGTCACCCTTTTTAAATATTGGTACTACATAAGCAGTCTTCCATATTTCTGGTAGGTCTCCCCTTTCCATTGACCTACTATACACTATGGAGAGTGGCAAGCAAAGTGCTCCTGCACACTCTTTCAATACCCATGGTGAGATTCCATCCGGCCCAACAGCTTTTCTCACATCCATCTCCAATAGGTGCTTCTTGACCTCATCTCTTGTAATTTCGAACCTTTCCAAGGTCACCTGGTTTGCTGCCACCTCTCCTAGCCGTGACTTCTCCCTGTTCTATTGTAAAGGCCTCCTGTAACCTTTTGTTGAGTTCTTCACACACCTCTTTGTCATTCTCTGTGTACCCGTCCTCGCCCACCCTAAGTTTCATCACCTGTTCCTTCACTGTTGTCTTCCTCCTGATGTGACTGTGTAGTAGCTTTGGTTCGATCTTGGCTTTATTAGCTATATCATTTTCATACCTTTTCTCAGCTGCTCTTCTCACACTAACATACTCGTTCCTGGTTCTCTGGTATCTCTCTCTACTTTCTGGTGTTCTGTTATTAAGGAAGTTCCTCCATGCCCTTTTGTTCAGCTCCTTTGCTTTCATACATTCCCTATTAAACCACGGATTCTTCTTTTGCTTCTCTGTTTTTTCCTGTGTGTGTGTGTGTGTGTGTGGGCAGAGAGGGGTGGGGAAGGAAAGAGAGGGAGGGAGGGAGAGAGAGAGAGAGAGAGAGAGAGAGAGAGAGAGAGAGAGAGAGAGAGAGAGAGAGAGAGAGAGAGAGAGAGAGAGAGAGAGAGAGAGAGAGAGAGCAGGAGAGAGGTAGAAAGTGGGAAAGAGAGTTGGAGAGAGATAGAGAGTGGGAGAGAGAGTGGGAGAGAGAGTGGGAGAGAGATAGAGAGTGGAAGAGAGTGAGAGTGGGTGAGAGATAGAGAGTGGAAGAGAGTGAGAGTGGGAGAGAGGGAGTGGGAGAGGGAGAGATGGGGAGAGAGTGGGGAGGGGAAGAGTGTGTGTATGGGGGATGCCGGACACCCACCCACCCACCTGTCTCCACACACCACCCACACCTGTCTCCACACCCCCCTCCACCTGTCTCCACACAGCACACCCCCACCTGTCTCCACACACCACACCCCCACCTGTCTCCACAAACCACACCCCCACCTGTCTCCACAAACCACACCCCCACCTGTCTCCACACACACACCCCCACCTGTCTCCACACACCCACCCCCACCTGTCTCCACACACCACCCCCACCTTCTCCACACACCACACCCCCACCTGTCTCCACCACACCACACACCCCACCTGTCTCCACACACCACCCCCACCTGTCTCCACACACCACACCCCCACCTGTCTCCACACACCACCCCCACCTGTCTCCACCCCACCACACCCCCACCTGTCTCCACACACCACACCCCCACCTGTCTCCACACACCACCCCCACCTGTCTCCACACACCACCCCCACCTGTCTCCACACACCACCCCCACCTGTCTCCACACACCACACCCCTACTGTCTCCACACACACCACACCCCCACCTGTCTCCACACCACACCCCCACCTGTCTCCACACACCACACCCCCACCTGTCTCCACACACCACACCCCCCTGTCTCCACACACCACACCCCCACCTGTCTCCACACACCACCCCCACCTGTCTCCACACACCACCCCCGCCTGTCTCCACACCACACCCCCACCTGTCTCCACACACCACCCCCACCTGTCTCCACACACCACCCCCACCTGTCTCCACACACCACCCCCGCCTGTCTCCACACACCACCCCCCTTTGTCCACACACCACACCCCCACCTATCTCTACACACAACACCCCCACCTGTCTCCACCCCCCCCTGTTTCCACACACCACACCCACCTGTCTCCACACACCACACCCCCACCTGTCTCCACACACCACCCCCGCCTGTCTCCACACACCACACCCCCACCTGTCTCCACACACCACACCCCCCCCTGTCTCCACACACCACACCCACACCTGTCTCCACACACCACACCCCCACCTGTCTCCACACACCACTCCCACCTGTCTCCACACACCACCACCTGTCTCCACACACCACCCCCACCTGTCTCCACACACCACCCCCACCTGTCTCTACACACAACACCCGAACCTGTCTCCACACACCACCCCCACCTGTCTCCACACACCACCCCCCCTGTCTCCACACACACACCCCCACCTGTCTCCACACACCACACCCCCACCTGTCTCCACACACCACACCCCCACCTGTCTCCACACACCACACCCCCTGTCTCCACACACCACCCCCACCTGTCTCCACACACACCCCCACCTGTCTCCCACACCCCCCACCTGTCTCCACACACTCTCCACACACCCCCCCTGTCTCCACACACCACCCCCACCTGTCTCCACACACTACCCCGCCTGTCTCCACACACTCCCCCCCTGTCTCCACACACTACCCCCGCCTGTCTCCACACATCCCCCCCCCTTGTCTCCACACACTACCCCGCCTGTCTCCACACACTACCCCTCCTCTGTCTCCACACCCTACCCCCCCCACCTGTCTCCACACACCACCCCCGCCTGTCTCCACACACCACACACCTGTCACCACACCCACCTGTCTCCACACACCACCCCCTGTCTCCACACACCACCCCCGCCTGTCTCCACACACACCCCCCCTGTCTCCACACACCACCCACCTGTCTCCACACACCACCCCCCCCTGTCTCCACACACCACCCCCACCTGTCTCCACACACCACCCCCCCCTGTCTCCACACACCACCCCCACCTGTCTCCACACACCACCCCACCCACCTGTCTCCACACACCACCCCCACCTGTCTCCACACACCACCCCCACCTGTCTCCACACACCACCCCCACCTGTCTCCACACACCACCCCCACCTGTCTCCACACACCACCCACCTGTCTCCACACACCACCCACCTGTCTCCACACACCACCCCCACCTGTCTCCACACCACACACACCACCCCCGCCTGTCTCCACACACCACCCCCGCCTGTCTCCACACACTACCCCCGCCTGTCTCCACACACCACCCCCGCCTGTCTCCACACACCACCCCCGCCTGTCTCCACACACCACCCCCACCTGTCTCCACACACCACCCCCACCTGTCTCCACACACCACCCCCGCCTGTCTCCACACACCACCCCCACCTGTCTCCACACACCACCCCCGCCTGTCTCCACACACCACCCCCACCTGTCTCCACACACCACCCCCGCCTGTCTCCACACACCACCCCCGCCTGTCTCCACACACCACCCCCGCCTGTCTCACACACACCCCCACCTGTCTCCACACCCCCACCTGTCTCCACACACCACCCCCACCTGTCTCCACACACCACCCCCGCCTGTCTCTACACACCACCCCCACCTGTCTCCACACACCACCCCCACCTGTCTCCACACACCACCCCCGCCTGTCTCCACACACCACCCCCACCTGTCTCCACACACCACACCCCCACTACACTGCCCACACCACTCTACCCACCTTTATCTATCATCGGCCCGACAAGATCAAAATATATATGAAGAAAATTTAATGAGACCAGCCCAAAGCGTCTGCCTTCTTCACACAAAAATTTATTGTTAATGTTATAGAACAGCCCATTATTATTATTATTATTATTATTATTATTATTATTATTATTATTATTTATTATTATTATTATTGTTATTAATACTACTATTATTTATAGAGAGTTCGGCATTTTGGGAATTCGTTAGATAAGAAAATTATGTACAATGTCAAATTATATACTTGTAAGCAACGTTGTCTTTTTTAGATGTTTTTTATGATTGTCTTTATAACTATCGCACGTTGTAAACACGTCATTTATAATTACTTGGAAAATTTTATGATCGGAAAATGTACACATGGCAACCAGCTCAAAAAGTTCCACTTTTTGCTCCTAATTTTTATCCTCACAGATATTAGATAATTTAGGAAAAGTGTTACTCCGAAAACTGGTGATAAACACCCGAGAGAGAGAGAGAGAGAGAGAGAGAGAGAGAGAGAGAGAGAGAGAGAGAGAGAGAGAGAGAGAGAAAAAAAAAAGATGGTTCGAAAAAGTAGAAAACGAAAGAGAGATGTGTGGGAGAGTGATAGTGATGGGTGAAGAGATATTAAATTAAATGAGAAGAAACTAACTGTGATGCTGAATTATTTTCCAAACTATATTTTTCATAGTGATAAATATTATATATATTTCACTAATGGTGTTCTTACAAGCTACCTGTCTCCCAGGTCCATATATATATTTGGCAACCACCTCATATACCTGATCCAGCTGCTGTACTCCCTCACATAACTGGACCACCTGCTGTAATCCCTCACATAACTGGACCACCTGCTGTAATCCCTCACATAACTGGACCACCTGCTGTACTCCCTCACATAACTGGACCACCTGCTGTAATCCCTCACATAACTGGACCACCTGCTGTACTCCCTCACATAACTGGACCACCTGCTGTACTCCCTCACATAACTGGACCACCTGATGTACTCCCTCACATAACTGGACCACCTGCTGTACTCCCACACATAACTGGACCACCTGCTGTACTCCCACACATAACTGGACCACCTGCTGTACTCCCTCACATAACTGGACCACCTGCTGTACTCCTCACATAACTGGACCACCTGCTGTACTCCCACACATATCTGGACCACCTGCTGTACTCCCACACATAACTGGACCACCTGCTGTACTCCCTCACCTAACTGGACCACCTGCTGTACTCACACACATAACTGGACCACCTGCTGTACTCCCTCACATAACTGGACCACCTGCTGTACTCCCTCACATAACTGAACCACCTGCTGTACTCCCTCACATAACTGAACCACCTGCTGTAATCCCTCCAGGGACTCCCTCCTCATACTCGAGGGGAAGCACTCGAGTAAAGTGGAGATATTTTACGAGTGCGTTGACCCCCCCCCCTTCCTGCCACCTCCTCCCCTCCTGTTCGTCCTTCCCTGTCATTTCCCTTGCTCATGGCACCTCCCCTACTACCACTTCCTTTCTCCTCTGCTCCATTCCCCCCCTTCTACCACCTCCCACTCACGAGCCTTTCCACCTTCCACGTCACTCCTGCCACCCCACCCCTATTTTTACCCCTCACCCCGCCCCCCTCCCCCAGCCACCTCCCTCCCTGACCCCACAACCCCCTGCCACCTTACGCCTCCCCCCCAAGCCACTCTCCTTCCCCACCTGACACCTGACACCTGTCACCGTTCATAGTTACCAAATACTAATTAGCATTTAGTGATATGTGACCTCTCCCTTCATCCCTTTTCCAGTTTACTACCTTTTCCAGTTTCTCTACTACCTTTTCCAGTTTCTCTACTACCTTTTCCAGTTTCTCTACTACCTTTTCCAGTTTCTCTACTACCTTTTCCAGTTCCTCTACTACCTTTTCCTTCTCTTCCTCAGCCCACTTCATCTTTTCCACCAAGTTTCTCCTCTTTCTCAGTTCTCTATATCCTCTTCCTCCTCATTTTCCTCTTCCTCCTCCTCTTCCCATTCCACCCTCCCTTGAATCATGCTTAATCTCCCTGACTTTTCTCAGTGATATTTAACCCACTTTAACGCCTCTGCCACTAACGACCAGAACAATATTTGTAAGATATTGCTTGTTGACTCTCCGTTCATGCTGGTTATCTGTCTTGATATACTGATGGAAGGACACTCTCTGACGCCCTTCATGGATGATCCTTATCATAATTAAATAATTGAAGTGATAAATATTTTGATTTGTAGTTGAAGTATCAAGTGTTAGAGTAGAAAGATCACTTATTACAATGATAGTAACGGTTTTAATAATAAAAAATCATATAATAAGAGATACAATTATATATACTAAATTATTATTATTATACTGGCGCACGGGAAGAATATTATGAATTCAGCTTGTTGCTCTTATAGTAAACTGAACGGGTTACCCGGCGGCACCCGGGTCGACTCGTTCTATGTCTTTGTCTCTGTGTGTATTTCTCTCTTTAGTAAAAATAGTTATTTAATTTTAATTTTAGATTGTTTCCATTTATAAATGACAATGTCTGTGTGTTTGTCGATAGCTCGAGTGCAGACGCTTGGAGCTAAACTCACTCAACTTTGCACCTTATTTCTTGTGGGGTACGTCCCTTACATGGTCGGGTCAGTGTCGGCTAAACACAAAAGAAATCATCATTGCACGATTATATACTCACTTCTCACGACGATTTGTCACTGGTCACTGATAGAGAGAGATGAGAGAGAGAGAGAGAAGATGGGAGAGGGGGAAGGGCTAGGGAAGGAGAAAGAGAGAGAGGAGGAGATAGAGAAAGTAAAGTGGGAGAAGAAGAGAAGACGGAGAGGGAGTTAGGGAGGAGGGGAGAATTGGAGGGAGAACATCAGAAGAAAAGAGAGAAAGGGAGAGAGAAAAAGAGAGCTGGAGGTAGAGAGAGAAAGGGAGCTGGAGGGAGAGAGAGAAGGTGGTCAAGCCGTGAACGGCTTCGATTCTCAGCCGCAGGTCCCAGGTTCGAATCCCGGCAGGAGAACAACAAAATGGCAACGTTTTTTTTCCCCCGCCTCATGCTTCTGTTCACCTTACAGTAAATTGTTACATGGGAGTTAAACAGTTTCTTGAGGCGGCATCCTGAGGATGACCAGTTGTTGGCCAAGTAGTTATACACACTCACAACACCTCACACCCCCACACACACTCACACACAGACCGTTACCCAATCCACACCTGCTCGTTCCTAACTCATCAGCCTGCAGTAACCAACCTCTCGTCCATAACTCCTCAACCTGCAGTAGATATCTACCACTCTACCAACCTCTCGTTCCTAACTCTTCAGCCAGCAGTAGATATCTACCACTCTTACAACATCTCGTTCCTAACTCCTCAGCCTGCAGTAGATATCTACCACTCTACCAACCTCTCATCCATAACTCCTCAGCCTATAGTAGATATCTACCACTCTACCAACCTCTCATCCATAAGTCCTCAGCCAACAGTAGATATCTACCACTCTACCAACCTGAGTAAAAAAAAAGAGGTAGAAAGAGTGATTGAGAGACTTTAAAATAAAATATTGTGATTTTCTATAAATTAACTTCACGAAAACAGAAAGATGAATTCTTATCATTCCAGTTTTTCAATTATGACGCAAATGGTTGCCGCAACTTTGGTATTAATTTCGAATTGACTGTTTGTCTCCACTGAAAAAAAGTAATTCTATCATATTTTTTTTAATCTTTCAAAAGATTAATTAGCGAAGTTTCTACTCCGTTGGATGAAGAGGACACAGCTGTTCCCCCTAATTAGCTGACAGTAGTTGGCGGTGGAACGCTCGTTAGTTATTGGGTGAAGACCGTTGAACAGTTAGTGGCTTCAAAGTGTTCATCAGTTATCAGCCGGACAGTGTTGAATATTTAATAGTTCAAGAGTATTTATCAGTTACCAATATGAGAACGTTGAACAATAATTGAAGAATGTTCAGTAGTTATCAGCGGAGGAGCGTTGAACAACTAATAGCTCTACAGTGTGTTCATCAGTTATCAACTGAAGTGTTGATCACATGTCCAGCATCACCATCAATATTATCGGTATCATCAATATTATTATCTTTATCAACACAACCCTCGTGATGGCCACCACTGTCGTCTCCCTCACCGTCACCATATATCACCATCATCACAATCATCATCTTCAGCAACACTGCAACCACAAAGAATATGATTTTCTCCAATAAACTCGTGGTCATCGACTCGTATGTATGTATGTATGTATATATATATATATATATATATATATATATATATATATATATATATATATATATATATATATATATATAGGAAGGGAGTACCACCTCTAGCTGGAAGAAGGGGGACCCATAGCCTCGGAGGAAACCACGCATAACGCATTAGAGGGAATATTTAGATCCCCTCCAATACAGTTTCTGTGTGCTTTTCTCCTACCACCCCCTTCCTTGAATATTTTTTGTGCTTTATTATGCATTTGATGGTTACAAGATATACATGGGTTGATACAAAAATAATAATGCAAAAAGGTGCTTAAAGGTTATGGATCTCTTGAAGAACACAACAATGGGAAACATTGATGAATGTCACAGACGGGTTCGATCATTGTTGCAAGTCAAACACTTCTTCGAATTCCTCTGAAGTTGGACTAGTGCCCAAGACGCAACAGGCATTTCCCCTCTGAATCGCAACACTGAACCGCTGGAACAAGAAACTTTTTGCTCTCTGGTCTTTTGTAGCGCTGATCAATATATATATATATATATATATATATATATATATATATATATATATATATATATATATATATATATATATATATATATATATATAAATCAGATCAATTACTCGTCACAAACAGAAAACGAAGTATGGGAGAAAATTTCCAGCTTCACGATAATACATAACAAATAGCAAGGAATATCAGTCTCCCTTACAGAAAGGCATCACACTATACTCTTGGACTGGTCGGTACAGCGGCGTCCTCCAGTCTTACAGATTAGTGTTCGATCCCCGATGGTTCAAGTGGTTGGGCACCGTTGCCGACAAGCAAAAAACAATTCACCCCAATTATTATTAAAATAACTCACAAAATTATTTTCCCAAACCCCCCTGTTCCTAACCCCCCACGACCAACCACCTCCCACTACCTGAACAATCACCCTCCCTCCCAGCCTACCATGAATTGACGCGGGCTAACAATCAAGAGCAGAGCAGCAACAATCGTCCGGTCAGCTGAGTGTGTTGTAACTATCCAGACAGTGTTCACTTACCCCAGATATTCTCCGTGAAGTTTCTCAGAGCTGCTCTTTTACCCGCTAGATAGAGCAGGGACTGATAGTAGGTGTTGGGGGAGTGTGGGGGTGTGGTGGTGGTGAGTGTGGGGGTGTGGTGGTGGTGGTGAGTGTGGGTGTGTGGTGGTGGGGAGTGTGGGTGTGTGGTGGTGGGGAGTGTGGGGGTGTGGTGGTGGGGAGTGTGAGGGTGTGGTGGGGGGGAGTGTGGGGGTGTGGTGGTGGGGAGTGTGGGGGTGTGGTGGTGGGGAGTGTGGGGGTGTGGTGGTGGGGAGTGTGTGGGGTGTGGTGGTGGGGAGTGTGTGGGGTGTGGTGGTGGGAGTGTGGTGGTGGGGAGTGTGTAGGTGTGGTGGTGAGGAGTGTGTGGGGGTCTGGTGGTGGGGAGTGTGGGGATTTGGTGGTGGGGAGTGTGGTGGTGTGGTGGTGGGGAGTGTGGGGGTTTGGTGGTGGGGAGTGTGGGGGTGTGGTGGTGGGGTGTGTGGGGGTGTGGTGGTGGGGAGTGTGGGGGTGTGGTGGTGGGGAGTGTGGGGATTTGGTGGTGGGGAGTGTGGGGGTGTGGTGGAGGGGAGTGTGGGGGTGTGGTGGTGGGGAGTGTGGTGGTGTGGTGGTGGGGAGTGTGGGGATTTGGTGGTGGGGAGTGTGGGGATTTGGTGGTGGGGAGTGTGGGGGTGTGGTGGAGGGGAGTGTGGGGGTGTGGTGGTGGGGAGTGTGGGGGTGTGGTGGTGGGGAGTGTGGGGATTTAGTGGTGGGGAGTGTGGGGATTTGGTGGTGGGGAGTGTGGGGGTGTGGTGGTGGGGAGTGTGGGGGTGTGGTGGTGGGGAGTGTGGGGGTGTGGTGGTGGGGAGTGTGGGGGTGTGGTGGTGGGGAGTGTGGGGGTTTGGTGGTGGGGAGTGTGGGGGTTTGATGGGGGGGGGGAAGTTTGGGGGTGTGGTGGCGGGGAGTGTGGGTGTGCCTCGCAGACGTCAAGCCGCCTGCTATCGCTGTATCTATCGATGATTTCTGTGTTGTTTACTAGGATTTCTCTGGTGATGGTTTGGTTGTGGGAAGAGATTATACGTTCCTTAATGGAGCCCTGTTGCTTATGCATCGTTAAACGCCTAGAAAGAGATGTTGTTGTCTTGCCTATATACTGGGTTTTTTGGAGCTTACAGTCCCCAAGAGGGCATTTGAAGGCATAGACGACGTTGGTCTCTTTTAAAGCGTTCTGCTTTGTGTCTGGAGAGTTTCTCACGAGTAGGCTGACGTCTGCGAGGCACTACACATCAAGAAGTCAACACCAGCAATCAACAGCCAATTAATGCACAACTATATTCTACCCACCTCAAGACTCCGCTCCAATATAGAAGCATCAAGAAATATGGACCAATAGGCTTTCTACAATCACTTCCATTCAATACCCATTGTTTCGTGTTCTGTCTTGTGTTGATGAAATAAATACCCTATTAATACCACCTCACCCCATCCACCTCACTCAAATGTAGATATAAACAAATCGAAGATGTGTAAGTTCTATTCAGTTGTGTATATGTAAACTAAAGTCTTTGAAAATGTAATAAGTTTTACGAAACGCGCTCAAGTGTCGCGTCAGACTAGAAATAAAAATGAATTTTGGAGAATTCATTTTTGAATTACCACCAACAGTGAAAAGAAACGTACGAAAGATCGAGAAAATTCGTTTTAGAATTATTAATCTTACTTTTTCGGTAATATTTAATAATATATATATATATATATATATATATATATATGTCGTACCTAGTAGCCAGAACGCACTTCTCAACCTACTATGCAAAGCCCGATTTGCCTAATAAGCCAAGTTTTCATGAATTAATATATTTTCTCAATTTTTTTTCTTATGAAATGATAAAGCGACCCATTTCATTATGTATGAGGTCAATTTTTTTTTTATTGGAGTTAAAATTAACGTAGATATATGACCGAACCTAACCAACCCTACCTAACCTAACCTATCTTTATACGTTAGGTTAGGTTAGGTCGCCGAAAAAGTTGGGTTAGGTTAGGTTAGGTAGGTTAGGTAGTCGAAAAACAATTAATTCGTGAAAACTTGGCTTATTAGGCAAATCGGGCCTTGCATAGTAGGCTGAGAAGTGCGTTCTGGCTACTAGGTACGACATATATATATATATATATATATATATATATATATATATATATATATATATATATATATATATATATATATATATATAATAGAGAGAGAGAGAGAGAGCTTAAGGGTCCTGTTCAGCATTCTGGTGTGTTAAGAGTTATGCCGCTCTAATGTAAGCTATTTTTGCACAAAATACTTGCCGTTGCAAGTATTTCTCAAGAGGAAAATCAACGCTATATACAGATGGCACAGTTAGACGTTGGAAATTATGGAATCCCAATAAAAAATTTAGTTTTTCTCCGATCTATTTAATTGAAAGTTAAACTTTAACTCTTTTCAAAGTAATTTTCGTCCTACGTCAAACATCGGCTGCACCAAGACGCCAACTCGTCATAAGAATATGTCAATAACAGAATAATAAATATATATTATTCTCAGCTTGAAACAATCCATTAATCCCACCGACTATTATTTAACTCGGCATTTTAAACAACAAATCAGCGATAAAATGGTCTTAAAATGTTGTAAATTCTGACACATATCACTGATCTTCATACACCCAAATTGTTAACGGAAAACAATAACAAAATGTAAATACCACAGAGGCTTCAATTTTTAACGGTCGTCAACCATATATACTTGTAAATATATGGTTTGTATTTTTACACATTTGCAAAACTGTGCAGAGTTGAAAATTCCAACAGTCAATGACAGTGTTCGCGAGCAGTAATGTATAACTGAGTCAGTGTCAATACACAGTTGTATAACTGAGTGAGTGTGTCCACACACACACCGTTGTATGATTGGGAAAGTGCGTACATTCATCATAGTATAATTGAACAAGTGTGTATCCATGTGTTCATGCCCTATTGTACAACTGGCATAAACAAATTCAACAACAAATATTGGGGTAGCTAAAGGCGTCACTGAAAAAGACAAAAAAAAACAATAACCAACTTCTCCTCCCACCTTTCTCTTACCCATGCCCAATACCCATTACATGTCTCGCCTTTCCTTAACCCTACAATACCCTTCCCTATTCCTTTACCCTTTCAAAGTCACTGGATGAGGACAAGGGAGACAGGTCCTCTCTTGTTCCTACGACAGTGGGTGTCTCAGTACATTCACGGTACGAACAGGGTTTTTAATTTGTTATTTCTGCCGATATCAGATTATCGAGCTGCGAGCTCTTTGACCTCCTCTGGCTTGCCTGCTAAAGAAACCTGTTATCTTCGTTATATATCGTGTTAGCTGAGTTGTGTAACGTGTTATTTGCTATTCTGTTGTGTTATCTGCGTTTATACAATGCAGATAACACGATGTATAAGTGTTATTTGCCTTTTATAACGTGTTATCAACATTATATAACATGTTATTTGCGTTTTGCAACGTGCTCTCTGTATTATAAGAAAGTTATATGCATTATATATATGGTTATGGAAATACATATATATTGCTTTATATAATGTATCAGAATGGTGAAATCATTGTAACTTACGAAATCAAACCGTCAAACGACTGCCAAAAGAAAAGAATTGAGATAAAGAGAGAGAGAGAGAGAGAGAGAGAGAGAGAGAGAGAGAGAGAGAGAGAGATAACTTCATCTTTCACAATATCTTCTTGGAAAGTCTTTCCAGTTCTCCTGCGCTATTTTGAGTCAGGTTCTTGGTGTTCCTGAACAGTCACAGGGGAAAGTTTCTGACACCTGGAGCATGTCTCCCTAAGACACGTGGAGAAAGTCTCCCTAAAGACACGTGGAGAAAGTCTCCCTAAGACACGTGGAGAAAGTCTCCCTAAGACACGTGGAGAAAGTCTCCCTAAGACACGTGGAGAAAGTCTCCCTAAGACACGTGGAGAAAGTCTCCCTAAGACACGTGGAGAAAGTCCCCCTAAGACACGTGTAGAAAGTCTCCCTAAGACACGTGTAGAAAGTCCCTAAGACACGTGTAGAAAGTAAGACACCCCCTAAGACACGTGTAGAAAGTCTCCCTAAGACACGTGTCTCCTAAAGACACCTGGAGAAGTCTCCCTAAGACACGTGGAGACTAAGACACTGGAGCATGTCTCCCTAAGACACGTGGAGAAAGTCTCCCTAAAGACACGTGGAGAAAGTCTCCCTAAGACACGTGGAGAAAGAGAAAGTCTCCCTAAGACACGTGTAGAAAGTCCCCCTAAGACACGTGTAGAAAGTCTCCCTAAGACACGTGTAGGAAGTCCCCCTAAGACACGTGGAGAAAGTCTCCCTAAGACACGTGGAGCATGTCTCCCTAAGACACGTGGAGAAAGTCCCCCTAAGACACGTGTAGAAAGTTCCCCTAAGACACGTGTAGAAAGTCTCCCTAAGACACGTGTAGAAAGTCTCCCTAAGACACGTGTAGAAAGTCCCCCTAAGACACGTGTAGAAAGTCCCCCTAAGACACGTGTAGAAAGTCCCCCTAAGACACGTGTAGAAAGTCCCCCTAAGACACGTGTAGAAAGTCCCCCTAAGACACGTGTAGAAAGTCCCCCTAAGACACGTGGAGAAAGTCTCCAAAGACACGTGTAGAAAGTCTCCCTAAGACACGTGTAGAAAGTCTCCCTAAGACACGTGGAGAAAGTCGCCCTAAGACACGTGGAGAAAGTCTCCCTAAGACACGTGGAGAAAGTCGCCCTAAGACACGTGGAGAAAGTCTCCCTAAGACACGTGGAGAAAGTCTCCCTAAGACACGTGGAGAAAGTCTCCCTAAGACACGTGTAGAAAGTCTCCCTAAGACACGTGTAGAAAGTCCCCCTAAGACACGTGTAGAAAGTCCCCCTAAGACACGTGTAGAAAGTCCCCCTAAGACACGTGTAGAAAGTCTCCCTAAGACACGTGTAGAAAGTCTCCCTAAGACACGTGGAGAAAGTCTCCCTAAGACACGTGTAGAAAGTCTCCCTAAGACACGTGGAGAAAGTCTCCCTAAGACACGTGTAGAAAGTCCCCCTGAGACACGTGTAGAAAGTCCCCCTAAGACACGTGTAGAAAGTCCCCCTAAGACACGTGTAGAAAGTCCCCCTAAGACACGTGTAGAAAGTCTCCCTAAGACACGTGTACAAAGTCCCCCTAAGACACCTGTAGAAAGTCTCCCTAAGACACGTGTAGAAAGTCTCCCTAAGACACGTGGAGAAAGTCTCCCTAAGACACGTGTAGAAAGCCCCCCTAAGACACGTGTAGAAAGTCCCCCTAAGACACGTGTAGAAAGTCCCCCTAAGACACGTGTAGAAAGTCCCCCTAAGACACGTGTAGAAAGTCCCCCTAAGACACGTGTAGAAAGTCCCCCTAAGACACGTGTAGAAAGTCTCCCTAAGACACGTGTAGAAAGTCCCCCTAAGACAACTGTAGAAAGTCTCCCTAAGACACGTGTAGAAAGTCTCCCTAAGACACGTGTAGAAAGTCCCCCTAAGACACGTGTAGAAAGTCTCCCTAAGACACGTGTAGAAAGTCTCCCTAAGACACGTGTAGAAAGTCCCCCTAAGACACGTGTAGAAAGTCCCCCTAAGACACGTGGAGAAAGTCTCCCTAAGACACGTGGAGAAAGTCTCCCTAAGACACGTGTAGAAAGTCCCCCTAAGACACGTGTAGAAAGTCCCCCTAAGACACGTGTAGAAAGTCTCTCTAAGACACGTGTAGAAAGTCCCCCTAAGACACGTGTAGAAAGTCTCCCTAAGACACGTGTAGAAAGTCCCCCTAAGACACGTGTAGAAAGTCTCCCTAAGACACGTGTAGAAAGTCCCCCTAAGACACCTGTAGAAAGTCTCCCTAAGACACGTGGAGAAAGTCTCCCTAAGACACGTGTAGAAAGTCTCCCTAAGACACGTGTAGAAAGTCCCCCTAAGACACGTGTAGAAAGTCTCCCTAAGACACGTGTAGAAAGTCTCCCTAAGACACGTGGAGAAAGTCTCCCTAAGACACGTGGAGAAAGTCTCCCTAAGACACGTGGAGAAAGTCTCCCTAAGACACGTGGAGAAAGTCTCCCTAAGACACGTGTAGAAAGTCTCCCTAAGACACGTGGAGAAAGTCTCCCTAAGACACGTGTAGAAAGTCTCCCTAAGACACGTGTAGAAAGTCTCCCTAAGACACGTGGAGAAAGTCTCCCTAAGACACGTGGAGAAAGTCTCCCTAAAATACGTGGAGAAAGTCTCCCTAAGACACGTGGAGAACGTCTCCCTAAGATACGTGGAGAACGTCTCCCTAAGACACGTGTAGAAAGTCTCCCTAAGACACGTGGAGAAAGTCTCCCTAAGACACGTGTAGAAAGTCTCCCTAAGACACGTGTAGAAAGTCTCCCTAAGACACGTGGAGAAAGTCTCCCTAAGACACGTGGAGAACGTCTCCCTAAGACACGTGTAGAAAGTCTCCCTAAGACACGTGGAGAAAGTCTCCCTAAGACACGTGTAGAAAGTCTCCCTAAGACACGTGGAGAAAGTCTCCCTAAGACACGTGGAGAAAGTCTCCCTAAGACGCGTTGAGAAAGTCTCCCTAAGACACGTGGAGAAAGTCTCCCTAAGACACGTGGAGAAAGTCTCCCTAAGACACGTGGAGAAAGTCTCCCTAAGACACGTGGAGAAAGTCTCCCTAAGACACGTGGAGAAAGTCTCCCTAAGACACGTGGAGAAAGTCTCCCTAAGACACGTGGAGAAAGTCTCCCTAAGACACGTGGAGAAAGTCTCCCTAAGACACGTGGAGAAAGTCTCCCTAAGACACACGTGGAGAAAGTCTCCCTAAGACACGTGGAGAAAGTCTCCCTAAGACACGTGGAGAAACTCTCCCTAAGACACGTGGAGAACGTCTCCCTAAGACACGTGGAGAAAGTCTCCCTAAGACACGTGGAGAACGTCTCCCTAAGACACGTGGAGAAAGTCTCCCTAAGACACGTGGAGAACGTCTCCCTAAGACACGTGGAGAAAGTCTCCCTAAGACACGTGGAGAAACTCTCCCTAAGACACGTGTAGAAAGTCTCCCTAAGACACGTATAGAAAGTCCCCCTAAGACACGTGTAGAAAGTCCCCCTAAGACACGTGTAGAAAGTCTCCCTAAGACACGTGGAGAACGTCTCCCTAAGACACGTGGAGAAAGTCTCCCTAAGACACGTGGAGAACGTCTCCCTAAGACACGTGGAGAAAGTCTCCCTAAGACACGTGGAGAAAGTCTCCCTAAGACACGTGGAGAACGTCTCCCTAAGACACGTGTAGAAAGTCTCCCTAAGACACGTGTAGAAAGTCCCCCTAAGACACGTGTAGAAAGTCCCCCTAAGACGCGTGTAGAAAGTCCCCCTAAGACACGTGTAGAAAGTCTCCCTAAGACACGTGTAGAAAGTCTCCCTAAGACACGTGTAGAAAGTCTCCCTAAGACACGTGTAGAAAGTCTCCCTAAGACACGTGTAGAAAGTCTCCCTAAGACACGTGTAGAAAGTCTCCCTAAGACACGTGGAGAAAGTCCCCCTAAGACACGTGGAGAAACTCTCCCTAAGGCACGTGGAGAACGTCTCCCTAAGACACTTGCAGCAAGTCTTTCAAAGTCATTTGGATGAAGTCTCTTAAGACTTGTAGCAAGTCCCTCTAAGACACCGTGAGAAACATCTTTCTAAAATACCTGAAATAAGACTCTAACACACTTGAAGTCAGTTTCTAAGACACTTTAAGCCAGTTTCTACGACACTTGAAACCAGAATCTTATACACCCGATACAAATCTCCTTAAGACACTTGGAGCCAAAAGGAAAATTCGGATGGAGAAAAAAAAATTGTGAGTATTTTTCAACGTGAAGTTTTTAATGCTTAATCTGATTAGTTCAAACAGACTTGGGAAAAACTTTGAAAAATACTGCAAAATTTCACGAGAGAAAATTCGAAATGAAGTTGACAGAGGAAATTTGAGGAAGAGAAAATGGTAAATCAAGCTCCTTACGTTGAATTACCTCTGAGATGCATGACCCCACAAAGGAAAAGCTGGCGAGTGAAGACAGAGAGTAAATGATGCAGGTAAGCTAGTTAACACAAGCCTCGCTGACTGGCAAGAAACAGATTATATTGGGCACAATTATTGAGTGAAAGGCATATCGGCCAATAGGTCGATAATCGAGTGTAACGCGTCGCTAATACCGGCTCTACTATCTTCACTACCACTACACATGTACACGAGAGCACATTCTCGTTAATACTCTCACAACTCGACCTCTCAACTAGTACAACTCATTTTGTACGTTATGGTCCCCTAACGGACATATTCCAAAGTGTAATGAAAGGACTGGCTGACCAAAGTCAGCATTTATTATGTATCGGTAGTTTAGGTTAGGTTAGGTGGGGTGTTAGGGTTAGGAGGTTTCTGGTTAGGTTATCACTTTAGGTTTTGTATGTTTTATATATATATATATATATATATATATATATATATATATATATATATATATATATATATATATATATATATATATATAAATGGAAATGTTCGTTTGTTCAAAATCGCTAATATCTCCGAAAGTTCTTCACCGATTGCTTTGAAATTTTCTCACAACGTTCCATTCGCATCCGAGCGGGTTTTTATATCCATATTGTAGCGATATCACGTCTGTGACGGGAAAAAAACATGCTTTTTTGAAAAACGGTGTTTTTCATGTGTTTTTCATGCGAGGGAAAACTTCGAAACCGCTTTATCGATTGCTTTGAAATTTTGGCACAACGTTGCATATGAACAGGCGAGTGTTTTTATATACCTACAATATACATGCCTCACCTGAGACAAGAAAAAACATGTTTTTTTTGAAAAACAGGACCATCTTTAGGATGCAGGAGCAACACACGCTTTAATCTCCAAAAGTTCTTTACCGATAGCTTTGAAATTTTGACACAACGTTCCATTCGCATACGTGCGTGTTTCTATATACCTACTATGTAGATGCCACACCTGTGACAGGTAAAACCATGCCTTTTTTTTTTAAAACAGCGTCATCTGTTGCACGTAAGACCAAACACAAGCTATGCAAAATATGTTACGATTCCATATCAATGTTTCCGATTGCATTGATAAATTGAATTTTCATAGATTTTGATTTATTTTAATTTTGATTTAATTATTTTGAGTGACATTCCATTGGAATTAAGCTGTGTTTTTTTCCATACCGTTCATTTCGTGGATATAGTTTATTTGTTTCTTTTTTCATTGTTTTTCATTTCTTTCTTTTAACTGTTATTATTTTTCAGTGTAATTGGTGTTGAAATTGAGCTGTGTCGATTGATCTGCGATTGAATTGAATTATTTCGTTAGTATTTTTTGTTTTTGTTTTAAAAACATGAAAACTCCAACATGCAACATTTCCAAAGCGTCAGGCCTGGGAAAAGTATTGCAGAAAGGCAAACGTATTGTTTGGTATGAATGCACAATGCATGGCAAAAAATCGCTCCAGGCTCTTGATCGATCATTGCAAGATTTGCGTGGAAACATCAGACTATTTGGGAACGCGTTAATATTGTTTGCAGTAGATTTCAGTCAAACTTTACCTGTAATACCTTGAGCAACACCAGCGGACGAAATAAATGCTTGCCTGAAATACTCTACTTTGTGGCGCCACGTAAAGACATTTAAATTACCTACAAATATGCATGTAGTTATGTAGGTATTGCGAAACGATCCATCGGCTGAGATATTCTCACATCAATTTCTGGAAATTGGGAACGTGCAGCCTCAATGGGATTTCTCAAGGAATTGGGTTCCAAGCTTATTGACGTCACCAGAGACCCAAGGGCTTCCATTTTTTTGTTTCAGCGTCTCAGTGTGGCGATCCAGAGGGGAAATGCTTGCTGCGTCCTCGGTTCCTGTCCGGAAGCGGAGGAGCTTCAAGAGATCCATAACCTTTAGGCATTTGTCTTCTATGTTTTGTAACCTTTAAATATGCAATAGAGCACACAAAAAGGAAGGGGGTGGTAGGAGAAAAGCACACAGAAACTGTATTGGAGGGGACCTACATTCCCTCCAATTCGTTATGTGTGGTTTCCTCCGAGGCTATGGGTCCCCCTTCTTCCAGCCAGAGGTATATCTATATATATATATATATATATATATATATATATATATATATATATATATATATATATATATATATATATATATTATGAGGTCTTCGAACACTGATTGGTATATTGTTATATAGTTATATAAGTGTGTGTTTTCTGTAAACTGTAACATTGCAATAAAATCAAATAAAATAAATAAATAATAGGGGTGGTAGGAGAGGAAAAGATTAAAGTATTCAGTGAGAATCCACAAGGTCTTCTCTGAACACTATTTATTTTCTTCTTCGAGGATGTGGGTCCCTTTAATTAAACCAGTGGTTGTACCCCTAATATATATATATATATATATATATATATATATATATATATATATATATATATATATATATATATATATATATATATATATATATATATATATATATATATATATATATATATATATATATATATATATATATATACACTTGCATGTAAAGTACAAGCACATTTGCGCATGTTCATTTAAACATATATATACACCCATGAACACACATACAGACCTAAATAATGTTTACATTTATTCCCAAAATCCAATAAAATATCTCTTCTGCAAGCTGTAGTTGACATAATTTGAAATTAGGAAACAAATATATACAAACATAACCATACGCAGCGCCTATAAGATGGGTTAAAGCTTGTTGGGCTAGAAATGACTATTTGTTTTGTAAACAAACATTGCCTGAATATTGGCATAAAGAGACATCACTATCTGGGCCGAGGACGTAACACTCAGCTGATATACATAGCCCATGTAAGAGCTCAATAGCTTGTTTACCTGTAAATGTAAGTGTTATCTCCCGTGATCTGGAGTGATGCTTCGGACGGGCAGAACGGGAAGAGGAATTATGACGGAGGCTGGAGACCAGTGATGTGTTATTGTTTATGAGGTGTTTTGTTGTGTGTTGTTATTGTTTGTGGCGTGTTTGTTGTGTGGTGTTATTGTTTGTGGGGTGTTTGTTGTGTGGTGTTATTGTTTGTGGGGTGTTTTGTTGTGTGGTGTTATTGTTTGTGGGGTGTTTTGTTGTGTGGTGTTATTGTTTGTGGGGTGTTTGTTGTGTGGTGTTATTGTTTGTGGGGTGTTTTGTTGTGTGGTGTTATTGTTTGTGGGGTGTTTGTTGTGTGGTGTTATTGTTTGTGGGGTGTTTTGTTGTGTGGTGTTATTGTTTGTGGGGTGTTTTGTTGTGTGGTGTTATTGTTTGTGGGGTGTTTTGTTGTGTGGTGTTATTGTTTGTGGGGTGTTTTGTTGTGTGGTGTTATTGTTTGTGGGGTGTTTTGTTGTGTGGTGTTATTGTTTGTGGGGTGTTTTGTTGTGTGGTGTTATTGTTTGTGGGGTGTTTGTTGTGTGGTGTTATTGTTTGTGGGGTGTTTTGTTGTGTGGTGTTATTGTTTGTGGGGTGTTTTGTTGTGTGGTGTTATTGTTTGTGGGGTGTTTTGTTGTGTGGTGTTATTGTTTGTGGGGTGTTTTGTTGTGTGGTGTTATTGTTTGTGGGGTGTTTTGTTGTGTGGTGTTATTGTTTGTGGGGTGTTTTGTTGTGTGGTGTTATTGTTTGTGGGGTGTTTTGTTGTGTGGTGTTATTGTTTGTGGGGTGTTTTGTTGTGTGGTGTTATTGTTTGTGGGGTGTTTTGTTGTGTGGTGTTATCGCTTGTGTGTGTTATTCACTACTTATGTTATCACTTGAGGTTCTGGTTCTCGTCTATTACTTTTCACTAACAATTTTGATATCATATATAACTTTAAGATTTTTTTATTTATTATTGATTGAAACTGTTATTTATTCAATATTAATATTATGTTGCTATTATTAAATTGGTATTGTATTACTAACATTTTTGTTTTGAGTTGTATTGTAAATACATTTTGCTTGATCATTGCATTAGTATTGTATTGTTAGTGTATTTTGCATTGCCAATGAATTTTGCATTGCTTATATACTCTTTCATTAATAAAAAAATTTGTATTGTCAATATATTTTGCAACGTTGGAAAGTTCATTGGTGACTTACGGTTCCGTGGAGAGGAGGGACCTGCTGCATTGTTGACAGCTTCTTCCCCGTATCAACCTACCCGGGCTTTGAGCCCTGGAGAGGCCACTCCAGACTGAACAACCAGAGTGAAATTCCATAGTCTCATATAACGGATGGATGCCTACTACTATTGTATTTTGCATCCTTAATGTATTTGTCTATGTATTTTGCATGCCTAAATGTATTTTGAATTGAAATTGCATTGCTATAATAATATTATTGGATAGTTATTTTTACCTAAATTTCCAGTGTATTGTGGTTAATTTAAGCCTTAACATATTCAAAGGATTTTTTATACTACGTTCCTTGGGTCTAATTATTTTTAGAGCCGAATTTTCCTTATACATTCAGTCTCCTGAGGCTTTGTGGTTGACACAGCGGAAGGCATATATTTCCTCGCATCTGTTGATTGAATATAATTATTTCTTGGTCCTTGCCGTGCATTTTCTGAATGTAAATTATTAAGAATTTATGGCTTCGTTTCATTTACTCTGGTCACGGACCGTCCGAACACACGTTATACTTTAAGCGAATTATTTTCCGCTATTCTGTGTAATTTGCTTGTCAATGAAATGTTCCCAATGTGATTTGTTTTGCATTTGAAGTGTGAGCTTCGAGCGAGAATTGAATTTAAAATTATACATTGTGCTTATTATCCTAGGTAATTTTGATCTACTGAAGGGTATTATCGTCATCTGCGTAAGCGTTCGTGTGTGTGTGTGTGTGTGTAGTCTCACCTAGTTGTGCTTGTGGGGATGGAGCTTCGGCTCCTTGGTCCCACCTCTCGACTGTCAATCCACTGGTGTACATATTGTTGAGCCTATTGGGCTCTATCATATGTACATATGAAACTGTGTATGGAGTGACCCTCCACCACATCACTTCCAAATGTGTGTGTGTGTGTTTACTATTTGTGCCTGCAGAATCGAGCTATTTGCTCTTGGACCCCGCCTTTCTAACCGATTTTTCCCCCTATTATATCTACTTCATATAATTCTCTCCACCACACACACATACATCCCCTGGAAGTAGCCCGTAGCAGTTGTCTAACTTCCAGATAACTATTTACTGCTAGGGGAACAGATGCATCAGATGAAAGAATCTCTGCACATTTGTGTCTGCCTTACCTTACCTTATCTTGAGGTTACCTTGAGGTGCTTCCGGGGCTTAGCGTCCCCGCGGCCCGGTCGTCGACGAGGCCTCCTGGTTGCTGGACTGATCAACCAGGCTGTTAGACGCGGCTGCTCGCAGCCTGACGTATGAGTCACAGCCTGGTTGATCAGGTATCCTTTGGAGGTGCTTTTCCAGTTCTCTCTTGAACACTGTGAGGGGTCGGCCAGTTATGCCCCTTATGTGTAGTGGAAGCGTGTTGAACAGTCTCGGGCCTCTGATGTTGATAGAGTTCTCTTTCAGAGTACCTGTTGCACCTCTGCTTTTCAACGGGAGTATTCTGCACATCCTGCCATGTCTTCTGGTCTCATGTGATGTTATTTCTGTGTGCAGGTTTGGGACCAGCCCCTCAATTATTTTCCACGTGCAAATTATTATGTATCTCTCCCGCCTGCGCTCAAGCGAGTACAGATTTAGGCTCTTTAGTCGTTCCCAGTAATTTAGATGTTTTACTGAGTGGATTCTAGCAGTAAAGGATCTCTGCACGCTCTCCAGGTCAGCAATTTCTCCAGCTTTGAAAGGGGCTGTCAATGTGCAGCAGTACTCCACTCTAGAGAGCACAAGCGTTTTGAAAAGTATCATCATCGGTATAGCATCTCTAGTGTGAAAAGTTCTTGTTATTCAACCTGTCATTTTTCTTGCAGTTGTAATGGCTACTTTATTGTGCCTTGGCCGGGAATCGAACCCCGACCCTCGGGACTACGATCCCCGAGAGCGGACCACTCAGCCTCGTGTCCCCTATATGTGGAAGAGTATGTGCGTGCGTTTCGTGTGTCTGAATTCGTCAACTTGTGTCTGCACGGGTTAGGCTTTAGCTCTTCTCTCCCGCCTCTCAACCATCACACGATTTATGCAAGGATTCATGAGCCATTTGTATTCTACTTTATCAACAATTCAAGCTGTATGTGTTTTTCTACACCAATTCGCTTATGTGAGTAACTTATTTGTTTCCACTAATCTGGCGCTTTTAATACTATTGCTAATGACTTAGTTCCTAATTTGAATAATTTAATTGTGACTTTACTTTCAAATAATCTGTGGTGTTCTACTCGGTATATTCTTCTAGTAATAGTTTTGAGTGGTAATAGTGTCTCCCTTAACTCTCCTGCATCACAGTGATTGGACACATAATTCATTAAGGGTTTTCTCCTAACTCTTGCCTCTCACCTCTGGATATTTTCTAGCTTTCTTTTGCTTGACGAGTTCAGGACTTGGCGCTGGCACCGCATATACTAGAACTGGTGTCATATTTGGTTCACAAAGTCCTGAATGGCTCCTCTTTATCTAGATTTTTAAAGGCCGTTCGAAACGTTGGTCTTCATATACATCTAGTGGTGTTCTTTAATGTTGACTTTGAGAGGCAAGTAAGTAGTTATCAAAAGAAGGCACCAAGCCGGGAAGGCTATTAGCGCAGTGGGATTTTAGTCCACAGGACTTTAACTGAAGAATTTAGTGTTTTCTCTCCGTTTTTGGATTTCCATTTTGAGGTTACCTTACGATGATTTCAGGGTTCAACGTCCGCGCGGCTCGGTCCTCGACCAGGCCCCCTCGAGGACCTCCTTGAGGACATCCTCGAGGTTAGGACAGTTTTCAACGTGTCTTGGAACCGTTCAGGGTTGCTAAGACCTGCCGTAACAAGCCATTAAGGATTACAAAAAGGGGAGGGAAGTGTCTCCCTGGCTCTAATCCTTGGATGGCTCGCAGGAGGCAGACTCTGTTCGCTAAGGCACTAGATGGGTCCCTGCTGGCCCGGACTCCTGCTCCCAAATGTGACAACTGTGGGTGTTCCCCTGACTGTGCAAATCTTGCTGTAGAGTACCGGGGAGACTTCGACGAACGATCCTGAGAAGTTATCGAGGATATCGGCCAGCATCTTTTCGCTATCATGTTAGAAAATATTGTTTAAAATCGTCCTTAATTTTATTAATAGTATTAATCTATTATTACAGTTTTCAAAGACCTCTGTAAAACTGCCTTTGGTTTATTATATAAAATCAATGGCCAATCAATCAATTAATAATATATATTTGCTATTTAATTGTTAGCGGGGCCTCTTCCTGCTGCATCTCGTTCTGTGCTTGTTTTGTCTATTTATCTCAGTATCTTGCACGTGGTAATCATATCTCTTATGACCTTTGTTTTAGTTTTGTTCTATTTAGCTTCCCTAACCTGTTCTCCTAGCTTAGAAGTTATGTTTCTTGCACCAGTGTTGTTGCAGATCTCTGTATATTCCATGCTGGTGCTGCATAGTCTATGAGAGTTACCGTAGTCTGTGTTTACTGGGCTAAACAATTCCCTGACTGGGATTATAACTGTCAGGTACATGAGTGACAGGATCACGTGTTCTGACAATGTTATTGTGGTTATTTACCGGCTTCTGTGTTATATTTGGTGTTGTGTTCTTCCTCTGATGGAAGTGTTCTTCCTCACTTGTGTTCTTCCTTCTTGTGTGCTGCTACTTTCTGGTTGTGCTGTAACATTCTTGTCGTGACCATTCTCCTTTCCTCAGTGTGATCACTTTATATTTGCAAGAACTGAACTCCAGATGCCATGAAAACAAAAAAAGAGAAATATCTTATTTTTTATATAACTCCAAAGCTGACGTATGATTAATACATTAGGAAAATAATATTTGCAGTACATATGAAGTTGACAAGTGACCAGAAAGCTTTCATGTACCCACATAAAGCTTCCAGTTCCTTTTTCATACCATATGTAAAGTAACACAAGAATATGCAGCCCCGATCTTGGAGTTCCCATGTAAATATCAAGGTCAGATGTATACAATAAGGTTGATCTCAGAACTGAGGGACTCAGACACACGAAGAAGCTGAGAGAACTCAATCTCACAACATTAGGGCAAGATATTTTCAGCAGAGGAATGATAACAACGCACAAGTTATCAATATCAATTAGCCATGTGGGCAAAGACAGAATATTTGGAACGAGAAACGGGAGGACCAGGAGAACACGTGTGGAAGTCATAGAGATGGAGTCATAAAGATGAGTCAGAGAGATGCTTTGAAAGTCTTCTTTAGTGTAAGAATTGCAAGCTAGTGGAATGGGCTACAAGAAGAGACTGTCAAGGCAACCTGAAGAAGCATGTTGAAAAAAAGAAAGTACGAGGAGAAACACGAAATAAGTCTTACATTTCGACTACAGGACAACCTGGACAAACAGGAGGAATGGTCTAGAAAATGGCTACTAAAGCTAAACTCAGGAAACTGTAAACTAATGAAATTAGGCGAAGGGAGCAGGAGACTGAACACAAGGTACCATCGGGGAGATTAATCCTAAAAAAAAAAGAGAAAGATCTGGGGGTTAATATCACACCAAACCTGTCCCCAGAACCCCACATCAGAAGACTATCAGCAGCGGCATATACTAGATTGGCCAACATAAGAACTGCTTTTAGAAACTTGTGTAAGGAATCGTTCAGGACCTTGTTAACCACTCATGTTAGACCAATCCTGAAGTATGCAGCTCCAGCCTGAAGTCCATACTAAGTTGAACAGAAGACAAAGTTAGAGAAAATCCGAGGTATGCCACCAGCCTAGTCTCAGAACTGATAAGTATGAACTACTAGGAAAAGCTAAGGAAGATGAACTTCACATCCCAGGAAGACTGAAGAGTAAAGGGACACATGATACCCACCTACAAAATTCTCAGGGGAATTGAAAGGGTGGACAAAGACAAACTCTTTGGCACGGGTGGAACACGAACAAGGGAACACAGGTGGAAACTTAGTACCGAGATGAGCCACGATATATTAGAAATAATTTTTTCAGTGTTCGAGTAGTTAGTAAATGGAATGCATTAGGCAGTGATGTACTGGAGGCTGATTCCATACACAGTTTCAAGTGTAAATTTGATAGAGCCCAATAGGTTCAGGAACCTGTACACCACTTGATTGACAGTTGAGAGGCGGGACTAAAGAGCCAGAGCTCAACCCCCGCAAGCACAAATAGGTGAGTACAACTAGGTGAGCACACACACACACACACACACACACACACACGCACGCACAGAAAAAAACAACAGAAAACCCATGGTTCAACCAGAAATGCAAGGTAGCAAAGCAACTGAGTAAAAGAACATGGAGAAACTACAGAAATAACAGAACACCAGAGAGCAGGGAGAGATACCAGAAGGCCAGAAATGAGTACCTCAGAGTGAGGAGAGAAGCAGAGAGACAGTTTGAAAAAGACATCGCGAGTAAAGCCAAGACTCAACCAAAGCTGCTCCACAACCACATCAGGAGGAAAACAGCAGTGAAGGAACAAGTGATTAAGCTGCGAAAAGGGGAGAACAGATACACAGAGAATGACGAGGTGTGTGAAGAATTCAACAAGAGATTCCAGGAGGTCTTCACAATAGAACAAGGAGAAGCCCCTGCACTACATGAAGCCCCCTGCACTAACAGTCTCCGTGGTGTAGTGGTAAAGACACTTGCCTGGCGTTCCGCGAGCGCTATGTCATGGGTTCGTATCCTGGCCGGGGAGGATTTACTGGGCGCAATTCCTTAACTGTAGCCTCTGTTTAACGCAACAGTAAAATGTGTACTTGGATGAAAAAACGATTCTTCGCGGCAGGGGATCGTATTCCAGGGACCTGCCCGAAACGCTACGCGTACTAGTGGCTGTACAAGAATGTAACAACTCTTTTATATAAAAAAAAAAAAAAAAAAAAAAAAAAAAAAAAAAAAAAAAAAAAAAAAAAATGAGGAGGAGGCAAACCAAGCAACCTTGGAGGAATTTGACCTCACCAGTGATGAGGTCAAAAGGTGTCTGCTGGAGCTGGATGTGACAAAGGCTGTCGGGCCTGACAGAATCTCACCATGGATACTAAAGGAAGGTGCAGAAGCACTAAGTGTGCCACTCTCTATGGTGTATAACAGATCACTGGAAACAGGAGACTTACCTGAAAGTTGGAAGACAGCTAACGTGGTCCTAATATACAAGAAGGGTGACAGGCAAGAGGCACTGAACTACAGGCCAGTTACCTTAACTTGTAAACCATGCAAGATGATGGAGAAGATCGTGAGGAAAAGGCTCGTAGAGCATCTGGAGGGAAATAACTTTGTAACGCATCACCAACATGGGTTCAGGGATGGTAAATCGTGACTCACAGGTTTAATAGAATTTTATGACCAGGCAACAAAAATTAGGCAGGAAAGAGAAGGGTGGGCCGACTGCATTTTCCTGGACTGCCAGAAAACCTTTGAAACAGTACCCCATAAAAGGCTGTTAAAAAAGTTGGAGCAACAGGCAGGAGTAAAAGTGAAGGTTCTCCAATGGATAAAGGAGTACTTAAGCAACTGGAAACAGCGAGTAACGGTGAGGGGGGAGACATCAGAGTGGCGAGATGTCACCAGCGGAGTCCCACAGGACTCAGTACTTGGACCCATCCTGTTTCTAATATATGTAAACGGTCTTCCGGAGGGTATAGACTCATTCCTCTCAATGTTTGCTGATGATGCAAAAATTATGAGAAGAATCAAGACGGATGAAGATAGACAGAGACTACAGGATGACCTGGATAAACTGGAGGAATGGTCTAGAAAATGGCTGCTAAAGTTCAACTCAGGAAAGTTTAAGGTGATGAAATTTGGCGAAGGGAGCAGGAGGCTGAACACAAAGTATCATCTGGGAGGTGAAATCCTGCAAGAGTCAAATAGAGAGAACGATCTGGGAGTTGATATCACACCGAACCTGTTCCCAGAGGCCTACATCAAAAGAATATCATCAGGGGCATATGCTAGACTGGCCAACATAAGAACTGCCTTTAGAAACTTGTGTAAGGAATCTTTCAGAACCCTGTATACCACTTATGTAAGACCAATCCTGGAGTATGGAGCTCCATCCTGGAGTCCATACCTAGGTCAACACAAGAGAACCAGGAACGAGTATGTTAGTGTGAGAGGAGCAGCTGAGAAAAGGTATTAAAATGAAATAGCTAATAAAGACAAGACCGAACCAAAGCTACTACACAGTCATATCAGGAGGAAGACAACAGTGAAGGAACAGGTAATGAAACTTGGGGTGGGCGAGGACAGGTACACAGAGAATGACAAAGAGGTGTGTGAAGAACTCAACAAAAGGTTCCAGGAGTTCTTTACAATAGAACAGGGAGAAGTCACGGCGCTAGGAGAGGTGGCAGCAAACCAGATGACCTTGGAAAGGTTTGAAATTACAAGAGATGAGGTCAAGAAACACCTATTAGAGCTGGATGTGAGAAAAGCTGTTGGGCTGGACGGAATCTCACCATGGGTATTGAAAGAGTGTGCAGGAGCACTTTGCTTGCCACTCTCCATAGTGTATAGTAGGTCACTGGAAACGGGAGACATACCAGAAACATGGAAGACTGCTAATGTAGTACCAATATACAAAAAGGGTGTCAGACAAGAGGCACTGAACTACAGGCTAGTGTCCTTAACTTGTATACCATGCAAGGTGATGGAGAAGATTGTGAGAAAAAACCTAGTAACACATCTGGAGAGAAGAGACTTCGTGACAACCCATCAACAGGGGTTCAGGGAGGGTAAATCTTGCCTTACAGGCTTGATAGAATTCTACGATCAGGTGACAAAGATTAAGCAAGAAAGAGAAGGATGGGCGGACTGCATTTTTTTGAACTGTCGGAAAGCCTTTGAAACAGTACCCCATAAAAGGTTGATGCATAAGCTGGAGAAACAGGCAGGAGTAACTGGTAGGGCGCTCCAGTGGATAAGGGAGTATCTAAGCAATAGGAAGCAGAGAGTTATAGTGAGGGGTGAGACCTCAAAATGGCGTCAAGTCACCAGTGGAGTCCCACAGGGCTCTGTGCTTGGACCTATCCTGTTTCTGATAAACGCAAATGATCTCCCAGAGGGTATAGACTCATTCCTCTCAATGTTTGCTGACGACGCCAAAATTATGAGAAGGATTAAGACAGAGGAGGACAGCTTGAGGCTTCAAGAAGACCTGGACCAGCTGCAGGAATGGTCGAACAAATGGTTGTTAGAGTTTAACCCAAACAAATGTAATGTAATGTAGATAGGGGTAGGAAGCAGGAGACCAGATACAAGATATCATTTGGGAGATGAAATACTTCAAGAGTCAGAGAGAGAGAAAAAGACCTGGGGGTTGATATCACGCCAGACCTGTCCCCTGAAGCTCATATCAAGAGGACAACATCAGCAGCATATGCCAGGTTGGCTAACATAAGAACGGCCTTTAGAAACTTGTGAAAGGAATCTTTCAGAACATTATACACCACATATGTCAGACCAATGCTGGAGTATGCGGCTCCATCTTGGAGTCCATATCTAGTCAAGCATAAGACTAAACTGGAAAAGGTTCAAAGGTTTGCCACCTGAATAGTACCCGAGCTGAGAGGTATGAGCTACGAGGAGAGACTACGGGAGTTAAACCTCACTTCGTTGGAAGATGGAAGAGTTAAGGGGGACATGATCTCCACATTCAAGATTCTCACGGGAATTGGTAGGATAGATAAAGACAGGCTATTTATCACAAGGGGCACACGCACTAGGGGACACAGGTGGAAATTGAGTGCCCAAATGAGCCACAGAGATATTAGAAAGAACTTTTTTAGAGTCAGAGTGGTTGACAAATGGAATGCATTAGGAAGTAATGTGATGGAGGCTGACTCCATACACAGTTTCAAGTGTAGATATGATAGAGCCCAATAGGCTCAGGAACCTGTACACCTGTTGATTGACGGTTGAGAGGTGGGACCAAAGAGCCAGAGCTCAACCCCCGCAAGCACAACTAGGTGAGTAACTAGGTAAGTACAAGACAAAACTAGAGAAGATTCAGCGGTATGCCACCAGGCTCGTCCCGTAACTGAGAGGAATGAGCTACGAGGAAAGGCTAAAGAAGCTGAACCTCACATCCCTGGAAAACAGAAGAGTAATGAGAGACATGATAACCACCTACAAAATTCTCAGGGGAATTGACAGGGTAGACAAAGACAAACTCTTCAGCACGGGTGGGACACGAACAAGGGGACATGCATGTGTAATTAAATGAATTACACATGATCGCCATATGTAATTCTCAAATCTAAGTGTTTATGCGAAACCTAAGTATTTCTTCGACTAGTCGAAGATCAGATCTCTAAACATTTGTTCTTGTCTTTCCAAATACGTTTCGGTTCGACATGTCACACGCGAGGGTTCCCATTTCGAGTCTCCTAGAGCCCAGGACCCAGATTCACGAAGCAGTTACGCAAGTACTTACGAACGTGTACATCTTTCCTCAATCTTAGACGGCTTTGGTTACATATATTAAACAGTTTATAAGCATGAAAACCTCTCATCCATCTGTTACTGTTAAAAACAGCCTTCTGGTGCTTCGGAGCTCATTAACTATTTAATAATTGTAAACAAAGCCGCCAAAGATTATGAAAAGCTGTACAGGTTCGTAAGTACTTGCGTAACTGCTTCGTGAATCTGGCTCCAGGTGAAAGGGTTCATGTACTCACCTAGTTAGGTGAGTACATGATCCCATTCACCTGGCGCCAGATGTGTAATTATTCGACTGTCAGACGCGACTTTTGTGAAATGAAAGCCTTCTCTACCTACTGGAAAGTTATCTGAGCAATCAAACTTTGGTGATTTGGCAACTCTAGTGGAAAATTAACCTTAATGATACACTAAACTTAATCCCAGAGCCCTGTGAAGAGTCCGGAAGATGCTAAAGTGTCCGGAAGGTCCTAAAGAGTGCTGAAGATAATAACAAGTCCTTAAGGTGTTTGCACACCTGGCTAGAGTTGAATTAAAGACATAAACGAAGGAGAAAATCATATTAATATTTCTCTTAAAGCCATCATCTCCCGCCCTGAGAAATTAACCACCAAACTAGTAATAGAAGTGATAATTGGCGAAAATAATTTTTTTTTACACACGGAAGAAAAAATATGGGATTGAATCTTCTAAAATATGCAAAATTATGGAATCTGTTTTGAAAGCAAACTCACCAAAATAATTAAATCATTGTGTTAATGAATAGCTAATGAGACAAAAAAGGCCTTCAGTGAAAAAGTACAGAAATATTGCTAGATTTTCCCTGACTAACGAAATATAATTTTTAGTTCCACACAAAAATCTAAACACGAGAGCTGTTCTAGTTGGAGGCTGTTGATGGTTAGGGCTTCTTCTCAACACTAAATTTGTTCTATCGTAGACAGTAAGCCTATATAATTATATATGCATAGGAATACACAGTTACATAGCTGATTAGATACAAAATGCAGACATTTAAGAGTAAATACAGAAACAAATATATATATATATATATATATATATATATATATATATATATATATATATATATATATATATATATATATATATATTGGTAGCAGTCTTTCCTGTAGACATATATTATTAAATATGACCGAAAAAGTAAGATTAATAAATCTAACACGAATTTTTTCAATCTTTCGTACATTTCTTTTCACTGTTGGTGGTAATTCAAAAATCAATTCTCCAAAATTCATTTTTATTTCTAGTCTGACGCGACACTTGAGCGCGTTTCGTAAAACTTATTACATTTTCAAAGACTTTAGTTTAAACATACACAACTGAATAGAACTTACACATCTCCGATTTGTTTATATCTACATTTGAGTGAGGTGAATGGGGTGAGGTGGTATTTAATAAGGTATTAATTTCATCAACACAAAACAGAATGCGAAACAATGGGTATTGAATAGAAGTGATTGTAGAAATCCTATTGGTCCATATTTCTTGATGCTTCTATATTGGAGCGGAGTCTTGAGGTGGGTAGAATATAGTTGTGCATTAATTGGCTGTTGATTGCTGGTGTTAACTTCTTGATGTGTAGTGCCTTGACGTGTATATATATATATATATATATATATATATATATATATATATATATATATATATATATATATATAAATAAATATATATAAAAATTCCACATTCCAGATATGACTTACACCAAGACAGTCAGAGGCACTGTGAAACTGGCGTACCCGGTACCTTAACCACTCGACCAACTGTGACTGTACAAAAGAAATTGGCAGCCCAGTCTATATCCCCCAACGACCCGACAGCACTTGGGATAAGCTTGGGCACAGTTATTTCATCGAATCACCTCACTTTGTGGGGCCACGTAAGCCCCACCTGAGTTGCTGGCTACCAATGTCTTTTGTACGGTCATGGTTAGTTGAGTTGTTAAGGTACCGGGTACGCCAGTTGCTTAGTGCTCCTGGCTGTCTGGGTTCGAATCCTTCTGAGGTGTGGAGTTTTCACTTTATATATATATATATATATATATATATATATATATATATATATATATATATATATATACATATATACATATATACATATATATATATATATATATATATATATATATATATATATATATGTTTCATTGAATATGACCTTATATTCTGTATTTACTATTTTCTGGTTTAGGGCGTCTATCCTTCTAACTATTTTTTTAGCATCAGGGCTTAGCTGATGTAGGAGTCCTCCAAAACTCATTTTCGTAATTTTAAGGTGAAGAAAAGAAGTAAATTACTATAGAATGTATTACACTTATTTATACAATTTGCACAACGTTTCGAACCTCCTTGGGTCATTCTCAAGTGAAGAGATTTTACAGGGCTGGTTGATTTTATACCCGCACTGGGTCAGGTGATAAGACAATAGAGGTGAAAACATGGGGGGATACATAAGGGATAAATGTGGGGTGAAACATAAGAACATACGAATAGAGGTAACTGCAGAAGGCTTATTGGGCTATACGAGGCAGCTTCTATCTACATACAAAGATTAATCAAGTGTAATTAATCTGTGTTTAAAGATTTGTTCAAAGCTGTTTAAACAGAGATTAAACAGCTTTGATTTTATACCTGCATTTGGGTGAGGTGATATGTTACAACAATTTTGGATGAGGTGAAAACAAACTTTCAACACAAGACAGAACATGAAACAATGGGTATAATATTTTGTAAGTTAAAGGGAAGAATGGAAGTAACTGCAAAGGGCCTATTGGCCCATATTTCTTGATGCTTCTATATTGGTGCGGAGTCTTGAAGTGGGTAGAATATAGTTGTGCATTAATTGGCTGTTGATTGCTGGTGTCGACTTCTTAATGTGCAGTGCCTCGCACATATCAAGCCGCCTGCTATCGCTGTATCTATCGATGATTTCCGTGTTTTTTGTTAAGACTTCTCTGGTGATGGTCTGGTTGTGGGAAGAGATTATATGTTCCTTAATGGAGCCCTGTTGCTTATGCATCGTTAATCGCATGGAAAGAGATGTTGTCTTGCCTATATACTGAATTCTTTGAGGCTTACAGTCCCCAAGTGGGTAATTGAAGGCATTGGTCTCTTTTAAAGCGTTCTGCTTTGTGTCTGGAGAGTTTCTCATGAGTAGGTTGGCCGTTTTCTTGGTTTTATAGTAAATCGTCAATTGTATCTTCTGATTTTTGTCGGTAGGGATAACGTTTCTATTAACAATATCTTACAGGACCCTTCAAAGAAACTAACAACGTTATATGGAAGACCTATGGCAATTCCACGACCAAGAGACGCCTTCCTGAACCTTGCAGGAATCAACCTCACTGAGGACCAAGTCACTCTCCTAAATCTGGGTATAAACTGTCACGTTATGTCCAGACCAAGTCAGATGGTCCGGAAAGTGGAGTTGGAGATCCTGTTGGACGACATATTCGACCTCGAGACACAGAAGATGGTCACCACCATAGACACCTTACAAGCAGAACTTATTGCGGAAGGAGGAAAGAATCGAGGCAACTACAGAAGCACCATACTGTCCCCCGAGCTCAAAGCGGCAGCTAAGAGCCTTCGTGAAAACAAGGAGATAGTCGTCAGAAGAGGTGACAAGTCACCAATATACGTCATTCTTAAAAAAGACGAATATCTGGTGAAAATGAACCTCATTCTCTCTGACCAAACTAAATTCCAAAAGGTAACGAAGAACACTACAGCCGAAATGAAAGCAAAGGTCAACAAATTGATCGAAACTTTGAACGCCAAGAAATCCGGACTCCACCTGCCAAAGATTACTGGGGAATATAAACCTGGATACACGTATGGAAATGTCAAGACACATAAGCCTGGAAACCCACTTCGGCCTATCATCAGCCAGATACCCACATCCACGTACAGACTGACAAAGCGACTCAACGGCTTGCTGACTCCTTATGTCCCTTGCGCCTTCAGCCTGAAGTCTCCAAAGGAATTTGTTGACTTACTGCAGGGAACACGGGCCACAGGGATAAGAGCCTCGTTGGACGTAGAATCACTGTTTAACAACGTACCTGTGGATGAAACAATCGGGATGATAGCGGACAGAGTGTATCGTGATCTGGCCTGTACTCCTCTTGACATACCAGAAAACATTGTAAGGAAACTACTCCAAGCTTGTACTAAAGAGGCACCCTTCTTGAGCCCGGATGGGCACATGTATAAGCAAGTTGATGGGGTCGCCATGGGTTCTCCCCTAGGTGTCCTGTTTGCGAACTTCTACATGGGTACCATCGAACAAAAGGTCTTAGTCGACATGAACTTGAAACCGGCAATATACTGCAGGTATGTTGACAACATTTTTACACAGGTACCTGATGTCAGACATCTGCAGGAGCTGAAGGAGGCATTTGAACGGAATTCTGTGTTGCGTTTCACCTACGAGATGGAGAAGGATGGGAAGCTGCCCTTTCTAAATGTAACAGTCATGGAAAGGAGCAGAGGTTTCCACACTGCAGTCTACACTAAGGAAACAAACATAGGAATGTGCCTCAATGCCAATAGTGACTGCTTAGACAGGTACAAGAGGAGTGTCGTTAACGCTTATGTCGACCGTGCTATCTGCCACAGCTCAGGATGGAAGCAAGTCGATGAAGAACTCTGTAGAGTAAGGCGGGTCCTAGTCAACAACGGCTTCTCCAATGGTTTTGTTGAAGACATCATAAGAAGGAAGGTGAAACGCCATGCAACCTCTGAAGAGACAACCTACACAACTCCTGCACCCCCTATTAGACTATTTTACAGGAACTTCTTTTCTACAGCTCATAAAACGGAGGAAAGGGTCCTGAAAGATATTGTTAATAGAAACGTTATCTCTACAGACAAAAATCAGAAGATACAATTGAAGATTTACTATAAAACCAAGAAAACGGCCAACCTACTCATGAAAAACTCTCTAGACACAAAGCAGAACGCTTTTAAAGAGACCAATGTCGTCTATGCCTTCAATTGCCCACTTGGGGACTTTAAGCCTCAAAGAATTCAGTATATAGGCAAGACAACAACATCTCTTTCCAGGCGATTAACGATGCATAAGCAACAGGGCTCCATTAAGGAACATATAATCTCTTCCCACAACCAGACCATCACCAGAGAAGTCTTAACAAAAAACAGAAATCATCGATAGATACAGCGATAGCTGCTTGATATCTGCGAGCCACTACACATTAAGAAGTGGACACCAGCAATCAACAGCCAATTAATGCACAACTATATTCTACCCACTTCAAGACTCCGCACCAATATAGAAGCATCAAGAAATATGGGCCATTAGGCCCTTTGCAGTTATTCCATTCTTCCCTTTAACCCATTGTTTCGTGTTCTGTCTTGTGTTGAAAGTTTGTTTTCACCTCATCCAAAACTGATGTAACATTTCACCTCACCCAAATGCGGGTATAAAAAATCGAAGCTGTTTTAAACTCTGTTCAGTTATATTTGTGTGTGTGTAAACTAAAGTCTTTGAAAATGTAATACGTTATTACGAAACGCGTTCAAGTGTCGCGTCAGACTAGAAATAAAAATGAATTTTGGAGAATTGATTTTTCAGTTACAATCAACAGTGAAAAGGAATATAAGAAATAATGAGAAAATTCGTGTTAGAATAATTAATCTTACTTTTTCGGTCATGTTTAATAATATATATCTACAGGAAAAACTGCTTCCAAAATATACTAATATATATATATATATATATATATATATATATATATATATATATATATATATATATATGCGAACAAGCCTGAATGGTCCCCAGGACAATATGCAACTGAAAACTCACACCCCAGAAGTGACTCGAACCCATACTCCCAGGAGCAACGCAACTGGTATGTACAAGACGCCTTAATCCACTTGACCATCACGACCGGACATAATGAGGTGATAGCCGAGGCTATTTGAACCACCCCACCGCCGGCACTCGGATAGTAATCTTGGGCATAGCATTTTACCAAATCACCTCATTCTTTGGGGCACACGTGAGGAACACAAATGCGAACAAGCCTGAATGGTCCCCAGGACAATATGCAACTGAAAACTCACACCCCAGAAGTGACTCGAACCCATACTCCCAGGAGCAACGCAACTGGTATGTACAAGACGCCTTAATCCACTTGACCATCACGACTGGACATAATGAGGGTACATACCAGTTGCATTGCTCCTGGGAGTATGGGTTCGAGTCACTTCTGGGGTGTGAGTTTTCAGTTGCATATTGTCCTGGGGACCATTCAGGCTTGTTCGCATTTGTGTTCCTCACGTGTGCCCCAAAGAATGAGGTGATTTGGTAAAATGCTATGCCCAAGATTACTATCCGAGTGCCGGCGGTGGGGTGGTTCAAATAGCCTCGGCTATCACCTCATTATGTCCGGTCGTGATGGTCAAGTGGATTAAGGCGTCTTGTACATACCAGTTGCGTTGCTCCTGGGAGTTTGGGTTCGAGTCACTTCTGGGGTGTGAGTTTTCAGTTGCATATTGTCCTGGGGACCATTCAGGCTTGTTCGCATTTGTGTTCCTCACGTGTGCCCCAAAGAATGAGGTGATTTGGTAAAATGCTATGCCCAAGATTACTATCCGAGTGCCGGCGGTGGGGTGGTTCAAATAGCCTCGGCTATCACCTCATTATGTCCGGTCGTGATGGTCAAGTGGATTAAGGCGTCTTGTACATACCAGTTGCGTTGCTCCTGGGAGTATGGGTTCGAGTCACTTCTGGGGTGTGAGTTTTCAGTTATATATATATATATATATATATATATATATATATATATATATATATATATATATATATATATATATATATATATATATATATATATATATATATATATATATATATATATATATATATATATATATATATATATATATATATATATATATATATATATATATATATATATATATATATATATATATATATATATATATATATATATATATATATATATATATATATATATATATATATATATATATATATATATATATATATATATATATATATATATATATATATATATAATGTCTCATTGAATATGACCGCATATTCTGTATTTACTATTTTCTGATTTAGGGCTTCTATCCCTCTAACTATTTTCTTAGCATCAGGGCTTAGCTGAAAAAGGAGTTCTCCAAAACTCATTTTCGTAATTTCAAGGTGAAGAAAAAAGTGAATTTCTATAGAATGAAATACACTTATTTATACAATTTGCACAACGTTTCGAACCTTCATGGTTCATTCTTAAGTGAAAAGAATTTTCAGAACTAGTTGATTTATTCCCGCACTAGGTCAGGTGATAAGATAATAGAGGTGAAAACATGGGGGATACATAAGGGATAAATGGAGGGGGTGAAACATAACATAAGAATAGAGGTAACTGCAGAAGGCCTGTTGGCCCATACGAGGCAGCTCCTATCTACATAAAAAGATTAATCAGGTGTAATTGACCTGTTATGTTGAACAGTGTCTTCTGTGTTCGCATCGTTATGTTCTGGTCTTGTCCTTACTCTTATGGTGGGTAGAGTAAATAGTTCCGTGATTTGGGTGTTCATGGTAGGTTGAACGAACTCCTAACTCCATACATTCCAAATAAGAATAGTCTACAATCATCAGCAGATTTCCTAGAATTAATCAAATCTACTTAGCCCGATGGAATCGTTGCTTCCATGGACGTCGAATCCCTATTTACCAACGTCCCAGTCGACACATCCATATGAATGATACTGGACAGAGTATACAGAGACGAGAGCACCCCCAAATTAGACATACCTGAGCCACACTTGAAGAGTCTTCTCGAAGCATGTGTAAAGGAAGCCCCTTTCATCAGTCCACAAGGAGACATGTACCTACAAATATACGGAGTAGCATTGGGCTCCCCCTTAGGATTTTTATTTGCTAATTTTTATATGGGAACCATCGAAGACAGAGTCTTCAGTAGCAGACAAAAACCAACTGTATATTGCCGTTATGTAGATGACATATTACATAAGAACATAAGAACAAAGGCAACTGCAGAAGGCCTATTGGCCCATACGAGGCAGCTCCTATTTATAACCACCCAATCCCACTCATATACATGTCTAACCCATGCTTGAAACAATCGAGGGACCCCACCTCCACAATGTTACGTGGCAATTGGTTCCACAAATCAACAACCCTGTTACTGAACCAGTATTTACCCAAGTTATTCCTAAATCTAAACTTATCCAATTTATACCCATTGTTTCGTGTTCTGTCTTGTGTTGATACTTTTAATACCCTATTAATATCTCCTTTGTTATGTCCATTCACCCACTTGTAAACCTCAATCATGTCACCCCTAACTCTTCGCCTTTCCAGTGAATGCAACTTAAGCTTTGTTAATCTTTCTTCATATGAAAGATTTCTAATTTGGGGAATTAACTTAGTCATCCTACGCTGGACACGTTCAAGTGAATTTATATCCATTCTATAATATGGCGACCAAAACTGAACTGCAAAATCTAAATGGGGCCTAACTAGAGCAAGATATAGCTTGAGAACCACACCAGGTGTCTTGTTACTAACGCTGCGATTAATAAATCCAAGTGTCCGATTTGCCTTATTACGAACATTTATGCATTGATCCTTTTGTTTTAAATTCTTACTAATCATAACTCCCAGATCCCTTTCGCAATCCGACTTCGCAATCTCAACACCATCTAGCTCGTATCTTGTAACTCTATCATCATTACCTAACCTCAGAACTTTACATTTATCAGCATTAAACTGCATCTGCCAATCCTTTGACCATTTCAAAACCCTATCTAGATCAACTTGAAGTGATAGTGAGTCCTCCTCCGAATTAATTTCCCTACCGATTTTCGTATCATCGGCAAATTTGCAAATGTTGCTACTCAAACCTGAATCTAAATCATTTATATATATTATAAACAACAGAGGTCCCAGGACAGAGCCTTGAGGCACTCCACTTACAACATTTTCCCACTCTGACTTGACTCCATTTATACTAACTCTCTGTTTCCTTTGGTATTGCCATGCATGTATGGCCATCCAGTTTAATATAGCACCCCCAATACCATGAGCCTCTATCTTTTTAATCAGTCTTTCATGTGGCACTGTATCAAAAGCTTTGCTAAAGTCAAGGTATACAACATCACAATCCTTACCACTATCAACTGCCTCAACTATGCTAGAATAAAAAGATAACAAATTTGTTAAACATGAACGGCCATTTATAAAACCATGTTGCGACTCAATTATTAATTTATGTTTTTCAAGATGAAGACGAATTTTATTTGCTATTATAGTTTCGAGTAACTTTCCCACAATAGACGTTAGGCTAATTGGTCGATAGTTAGACGCAAGTGATCTATCTCCTTTCTTAAAAACTGGTATCACATTAGCAACTTTCCAAAACTCTGGCACTCTGCCTGACTCTATTGATTTATTAAATATGGTTGACAGTGGGTCACAAAGCTCCTCTTTGCATTCTTTAAGCACCCTGGCAAACACTTCATCCGGCCCTGGGGATTTGTTTGGTTTGAGTTTTACTATTTGTTTAAGAACATCCTCCCTGGTAACTGCTAAACTCGTCAACCTGTCCTCGTCCCCACCCACATAGACTTGTTCGGCTGAAGGCATATTGTTAAGTTCCTCTTTAGTAAATACAGATACAAAATATTTATTAAAAATACTACTCATCTCTTCATCACTATCTGTTATTTGACCTGTCTCAGTTTTTAATGGACCTATCCTTTCCCTAGTCTTAGTACGATATAACTGAAAAAACCTTTAGGATTTGTCTTTGCTTGCCCTGCTATGCGAACTTCATAGTTTCTTTTTGCTTTCCTTATCTCTTTTTTAACATTTCTAACCAGTTGTACGAATTCCTGTTCTAAAGTGACCTCCCCATTTTTAATCCTTTTGTACCAAGCTCTCTTTTTACCTATAAGGTTCTTCAAATTCTTTGTTATCCACTTTGGGTCATTAGTATTCGATCTATTCAATTTGTATGGTATACTACGTTCCTGTGCTTTGTTTAGAATATTCTTAAATAAGTTATATATTGAATCCACATCGAAATCCCCATTTACGTCACCTATCGCTGGGTTCATGTCTCACTCCAAGACCGGCCCCCACCCCATACCCAAGACTTTCCAATCAATTTGACCCAAAGAATTTCTTAGGCTATTAAAATCAGCTTTTCGAAAATCTGGCACTTTAACAGAATTTTCTCCTACAGGTCTATTCCATTCTATGCTAAATCTGAGTTCTTTGTGATCACTGTTCCCTAGCTCACTCCCTATTTCGATGTCATTAATTTGTGTTTCCCTGTTAGTTAACACTAAATCTAAAATATTATTTTCCCGTGTTGGTTCCTTAATGTGTTGCGTAAGAAAGCAATCGTCAATTAATTCTAGAAAATCTTCTGCTTCACTATTCCCTGTTTTGTTCAACTAGTTTATTCCACTAAAATTAAAGTCACCCATGACGTAAATACTGTTAGATCTAGATGCCCTAGATATTTCATCCCATAGATGCTTTGCTTCCATTCTGTCTAAATTTGGTGGCTTATATATAACTCCTATTATAATATTATTTGTTTTTTCCTATAATTCTATCCAAATAGTTTCTGAGTGTGGCTCAGTTTTGATTCCCTCTTTGAGACTACATTTCAAATTGTCCCTAACATATATGGCTACTCCCCCTCCTCGTCTAATATATCTATCTGTGTGAAATAGTTTAAATCCATTTATTTGATATTCAGCTAATAGTTCTCTATTTTCTACATTCATCCACGTTTCGGTAAGTGCAATAATATCTATTTTTTCTGTGCAGACAAGAGCATTTAATTCGTTAATTTTATTTCTTAGACTTCTACTGTTAGTGTAGTATACCCTAAGTTTATTGTTATTTTGAGGCCCTTCTCTTTCCCTGATCATTTTGCCAATTCCTTTCTCCCACAAACACATACTTTTATTGTCTCCTTCCTCCAAATCAATTCCCATACCTCTATCTACTAACAGTTTAAATCCAAACAAACACCTGTAACCACTTCTTCCAACGAGTTCGCAACAGCAACAACCCCAGCTCTCGATAGATGCACCCCATCACGAGCATACATTTCATTTCTTCCATAGAAGTGTTCCCAGTTGTCTATGAAAGATATTGCATTTGATTTGCAATATCTTTCCAGCCGGCAATTGACACCAAGTGCCCTTGACATCCATTCATTTCCCACTCCCTTTCTTGGAAGAATGCCACATATGATCGGGATTCCTCCCTTGCTCCTAACTAATTCAATGGATGTCCTGAATCTCTGTATTAATTCCTCACTCCTAACTTGTCCAACATCATTGCCCCCTGCACTAATACAAATAATGGGTTTGTTCCCATTTCCTGTCATAATATCATTCATGTTTCCAACAATATCACCAATTCCAGCTCCCGGGTAGCAAACCCTTAATCTGTTCCCCCTATCTCTGGCACAAAACGTTCTGTCTAAATACCTCACCTGGGAATCTCCCACAACCAAAATTCGCTTCGATTCTCCCTTTTCCTTTCGAGCAGTTTGAGGGACCTGCGCTTTAATGCTCCTCGTTACTTTGTCTTTGCCACCTCGTTAAACAACAGGTTCAACACAGCACTCGTCCTCTAATACGTCAGATTCATTAAAAGTCCTTAGGTGTAGGCTATTAGTTGTCGGTTTTGCCAAGGTCTTCTTAAGACCCCTGTCTTTCACAACTTGCCAAGACGAGGACTTCTTAATACTGGTCCCGTCAGTCCTTCTTAATGAGGTCCCGTCAACACTGGCCTCCTCCTTCGTTTCCTCCCGAAGTCCCAGCCGTCGCACCTCCTCCCGCAGGGAATCCATCTCTGCTCTCAGAGCTCCAACCATACTCACCAAATCCCTCACTAATCCCTCCATTATTGCAATAATAATGTTATTAGAATCGGAGCTCCAGCTAGCACAACCTCTCACTGAGTTAGTAATAGTAAAAGACTCAGATGAACTATTTGATCTAAAAAGCCATCTAGAGAGAGAGTCAGTACTCCGAATTACACATGAAAATAGTGAAAATAACAGTCTGCCATTCCTGGATGTACTAATAACAAAAACAGGAACCTCTTAAAGGGAAGGGAGCAACGTGAGTAGAGAGTTTGAAAGAGTAACTCAGGTATTGGTGAACAACGGATATAGCAACGCGGAAATAAACGCTGATATAAGAAGCCACTTGGACCGTTGGTATAATCCAGAACCTAGAACAGAAACCACAATAGCTCCAATAAAATTATATTACAAATCAACCATGCATAGTGAACATATAAAAGAGGAAAGAATAATGAAAGAAATAATCCATAAAGGAGTAAAAAGCATTACTCCTAACCAAAACATAGACCTGATAGTATTCTACAAAAGCAAGAAGACTTCCGAACTCCTTATCAAAAAAACAGCCCGAAGCCGACGGAGTTCCCTCTAAAGCAGTCAAGCGTTGTATACATGTACACTTGCCCCCACGAAGGATGTAACCTTCAATCTAAGAAAATAGGTATGACGTCGACCAAGCTGACGAGGCGTTTGACATGCCATCTTCAATCCGGTGCCCCTAGGAATCACATGAGACAAGCCCATGACATCACCCTAACAAGAGAAATGTTGAGCAAAAATACCTGCATAATAGACAAAACCCAAGATGCAAGATGATTACAAATTCTTGAAGCAATTCACATAAGAATAGAACAACCTACCATGAACACCCAAATCACGGAACTATTTACTCTACCCACCATGAGAGTAAGGACGAGACCAGAACATAACGATGCCAACACAGAAGACACTGTTCAACATAGGCCAATTACACCTGATTAATCTTTGTATGTAGATAGGAGCTGCCTCGTATGGGCCAATAGGCCTTCTGCAGTTATCTCTATTCTTATATTCTTATGTATCACCCCCCATTTATCCCCCATTTTTTATATAGCTGTGCATATATTTTATGTATTCCCCATGTTTTCACCTTTATTGTCTTATCACCTGACCCGGTGCAGGTATAAATCAACCAGTTTTGAAAATTCTTTTCACTTGAGAATGAACCATGGAGGTTCGAAACGTTGTGCAAATTGTATAAATAAGTGTATTACATTCTATAGCAATTCACTTTTTTCTTCACCTTGCAACTACGAAAATGAGCTTTGGAGAACTCCTCTTTCAGCTAAGCCCTGATGGTAAGAAAATAGTTAGAGGGATAGAAGCCCTAAATCAGAAAATAGTAAATACAGAATATGCGGTCATATTCAATGAGACATTATATATATATATATATATATATATATATATATATATATATATATATATATATATATATATATATATATATATATATATATGCGAACAAGCCTGAATGGTCCCCAGGACAAAATGCAACTGAAAACTCACACCCCAGAAGTGACTCGAACCCATACTCCCAGATGCCACGCAACTGGTATGTACAAGACGCCTTAATCCACTTGACCATCACGACCGGACATAATGAGGTGATAGCCGAGGCTATTTGAACCACCCCACCGCCGGCACTCGGATAGTAATCTTGGGTATAGCATTTTACCAAATCACCTCATTCTTTGGGGCACACGTGAGGAACACAAATGCGAACAAGCCTGAATGGTCCCCAGGACAATATGCAACTGAAAACTCACACCCCAGAAGTGACTCGAACCCATACTCCCAGATGCCACGCAACTGGTATGTACAAGACGCCTTAATCCACTTGACCATCACGACCGGACATAATGAGGTGATAGCCGAGGCTATTTGAACCACCCCACCGCCGGCACTCGGATAGTAATCTTGGGTATAGCATTTTACCAAATCACCTCATTCTTTGGGGCACACGTGAGGAACACAAATGCGAACAAGCCTGAATGGTCCCCAGGACAATATGCAACTGAAAACTCACACCCCAGAAGTGACTCGAACCCATACTCCCAGATGCCACGCAACTGGTATGTACAAGACGCCTTAATCCACTTGACCATCACGACCGGACATAATGAGGTGATAGCCGAGGCTATTTGAACCACCCCACCGCCGGCACTCGGATAGTAATCTTGGGTATAGCATTTTACCAAATCACCTCATTCTTTGGGGCACACGTGAGGAACACAAATGCGAACAAGCCTGAATGGTCCCCAGGACAATATGCAACTGAAAACTCACACCCCAGAAGTGACTCGAACCCATACTCCCAGATGCCACGCAACTGGTATGTACAAGACGCCTTAATCCACTTGACCATCACGACCGGACATAATGAGGTGATAGCCGAGGCTATTTGAACCACCCCACCGCCGGCACTCGGATAGTAATCTTGGGTATAGCATTTTACCAAATCACCTCATTCTTTGGGGCACACGTGAGGAACACAAATGCGAACAAGCCTGAATGGTCCCCAGGACAATATGCAACTGAAAACTCACACCCCAGAAGTGACTCGAACCCATACTCCCAGATGCCACGCAACTGGTATGTACAAGACGCCTTAATCCACTTGACCATCACGACCGGACATAATGAGGTGATAGCCGAGGCTATTTGAACCACCCCACCGCCGGCACTCGGATAGTAATCTTGGGTATAGCATTTTACCAAATCACCTCATTCTTTGGGGCACACGTGAGGAACACAAATGCGAACAAGCCTGAATGGTCCCCAGGACAATATGCAACTGAAAACTCACACCCCAGAAGTGACTCGAACCCATACTCCCAGATGCCACGCAACTGGTATGTACAAGACGCCTTAATCCACTTGACCATCACGACCGGACATAATGAGGTGATAGCCGAGGCTATTTGAACCACCCCACCGCCGGCACTCGGATAGTAATCTTGGGTATAGCATTTTACCAAATCACCTCATTCTTTGGGGCACACGTGAGGAACACAAATGCGAACAAGCCTGAATGGTCCCCAGGACAATATGCAACTGAAAACTCACACCCCAGAAGTGACTCGAACCCATACTCCCAGATGCCACGCAACTGGTATGTACAAGACGCCTTAATCCACTTGACCATCACGACCGGACATAATGAGGTGATAGCCGAGGCTATTTGAACCACCCCACCGCCGGCACTCGGATAGTAATCTTGGGCATAGCATTTTACCAAATCACCTCATTCTTTGGGGCACACGTGAGGAACACAAATGCGAACAAGCCTGAATGGTCCCCAGGACAATATGCAACTGAAAACTCACACCCCAGAAGTGACTCGAACCCATACTCCCAGATGCCACGCAACTGGTATGTACAAGACGCCTTAATCCACTTGACCATCACGACCGGACATAATGAGGTGATAGCCGAGGCTATTTGAACCACCCCACCGCCGGCACTCGGATAGTAATCTTGGGCATAGCATTTTACCAAATCACCTCATTCTTTGGGGCACACGTGAGGAACACAAATGCGAACAAGCCTGAATGGTCCCCAGGACAATATGCAACTGAAAACTCACACCCCAGAAGTGACTCGAACCCATACTCCCAGATGCCACGCAACTGGTATGTACAAGACGCCTTAATCCACTTGACCATCACGACCGGACATAATGAGGTGATAGCCGAGGCTATTTGAACCACCCCACCGCCGGCACTCGGATAGTAATCTTGGGCATAGCATTTTACCAAATCACCTCATTCTTTGGGGCACACGTGAGGAACACAAATGCGAACAAGCCTGAATGGTCCCCAGGACAATATGCAACTGAAAACTCACACCCCAGAAGTGACTCGAACCCATACTCCCAGATGCCACGCAACTGGTATGTACAAGACGCCTTAATCCACTTGACCATCACGACCGGACATAATGAGGTGATAGCCGAGGCTATTTGAAGCCGCGGTGGGGTGGTTCAAATAGCCTCGGCTATCACCTCATTATGTCCGGTCGTGATGGTCAAGTGGATTAAGGCGTCTTGTACATACCAGTTGCGTGGCATCTGGGAGTATGGGTTCGAGTCACTTCTGGGGTGTGAGTTTTCAGTTGCATATTGTCCTGGGGACCATTCAGGCTTGTTCGCATTTGTGTTCCCCACGTGTGCCCCAAAGAATGAGGTGATTTGGTAAAATGCTATACCCAAGATTACTATCCGAGTGCCGGCGGTGGGGTGGTTCAAATAGCCTCGGCTATCACCTCATTATGTCCGGTCGTGATGGTCAAGTGGATTAAGGCGTCTTGTACATACCAGTTGCGTGGCATCTGGGAGTATGGGTTCGAGTCACTTCTGGGGTGTGAGTTTTCAGTTGCATATTGTCCTGGGGACCATTCAGGCTTGTTCGCATTTGTGTTCCTCACGTGTGCCCCAAAGAATGAGGTGATTTGGTAAAATGCTATACCCAAGATTACTATCCGAGTGCCGGCGGTGGGGTGGTTCAAATAGCCTCGGCTATCACCTCATTATGTCCGGTCGTGATGGTCAAGTGGATTAAGGCGTCTTGTACATACCAGTTGCGTGGCATCTGGGAGTATGGGTTCGAGTCACTTCTGGGGTGTGAGTTTTCAGTTGCATATTGTCCTGGGGACCATTCAGGCTTGTTCGCATTTGTGTTCCTCACGTGTGCCCCAAAGAATGAGGTGATTTGGTAAAATGCTATACCCAAGATTACTATCCGAGTGCCGGCGGTGGGGTGGTTCAAATAGCCTCGGCTATCACCTCATTATGTCCGGTCGTGATGGTCAAGTGGATTAAGGCGTCTTTTACATACCAGTTGCGTGGCATCTGGGAGTATGGGTTCGAGTCACTTCTGGGGTGTGAGTTTTCAGTTGCATATTGTCCTGGGGACCATTCAGGCTTGTTCGCATTTGTGTTCCTCACGTGTGCCCCAAAGAATGAGGTGATTTGGTAAAATGCTATACCCAAGATTACTATCCGAGTGCCGGCGGTGGGGTGGTTCAAATAGCCTCGGCTATCACCTCATTATGTCCGGTCGTGATGGTCAAGTGGATTAAGGCGTCTTGTACATACCAGTTGCGTGGCATCTGGGAGTATGGGTTCGAGTCACTTCTGGGGTGTGAGTTTTCAGTTGCATATTGTCCTGGGGACCATTCAGGCTTGTTCGCATTTGTGTTCCTCACGTGTGCCCCAAAGAATGAGGTGATTTGGTAAAATGCTATACCCAAGATTACTATCCGAGTGCCGGCGGTGGGGTGGTTCAAATAGCCTCGGCTATCACCTCATTATGTCCGGTCGTGATGGTCAAGTGGATTAAGGCGTCTTGTACATACCAGTTGCGTGGCATCTGGGAGTATGGGTTCGAGTCACTTCTGGGGTGTGAGTTTTCAGTTGCATATTGTCCTGGGGACCATTCAGGCTTGTTCGCATTTGTGTTCCTCACGTGTGCCCCAAAGAATGAGGTGATTTGGTAAAATGCTATACCCAAGATTACTATCCGAGTGCCGGCGGTGGGGTGGTTCAAATAGCCTCGGCTATCACCTCATTATGTCCGGTCGTGATGGTCAAGTGGATTAAGGCGTCTTGTACATACCAGTTGCGTGGCATCTGGGAGTATGGGTTCGAGTCACTTCTGGGGTGTGAGTTTTCAGTTGCATATTGTCCTGGGGACCATTCAGGCTTGTTCGCATTTGTGTTCCTCACGTGTGCCCCAAAGAATGAGGTGATTTGGTAAAATGCTATACCCAAGATTACTATCCGAGTGCCGGCGGTGGGGTGGTTCAAATAGCCTCGGCTATCACCTCATTATGTCCGGTCGTGATGGTCAAGTGGATTAAGGCGTCTTGTACATACCAGTTGCGTGGCATCTGGGAGTATGGGTTCGAGTCACTTCTGGGGTGTGAGTTTTCAGTTGCATATTGTCCTGGGGACCATTCAGGCTTGTTCGCATTTGTGTTCCTCACGTGTGCCCCAAAGAATGAGGTGATTTGGTAAAATGCTATACCCAAGATTACTATCCGAGTGCCGGCGGTGGGGTGGTTCAAATAGCCTCGGCTATCACCTCATTATGTCCGGTCGTGATGGTCAAGTGGATTAATGCGTCTTGTACATACCAGTTGCGTGGCATCTGGGAGTATGGGTTCGAGTCACTTCTGGGGTGTGAGTTTTCAGTTGCATATTGTCCTGGGGACCATTCAGGCTTGTTCGCATTTGTGTTCCTCACGTGTGCCCCAAAGAATGAGGTGATTTGGTAAAATGCTATACCCAAGATTACTATCCGAGTGCCGGCGGTGGGGTGGTTCAAATAGCCTCGGCTATCACCTCATTATGTCCGGTCGTGATGGTCAAGTGGATTAAGGCGTCTTGTACATACCAGTTGCGTGGCATCTGGGAGTATGGGTTCGAGTCACTTCTGGGGTGTGAGTTTTCAGTTATATATATATATATATATATAAGGCACAACTCTCCTAAACACGAGAGTGAAGTATACAACTTTAGAACACTTTCCCACCAGGAGACTCGAACCCTAGCCAGCACAGAAGCCTTCCAGCAACTGGCATAACAGGTACGCCTTAACCCACTCCACCACCTGCTCAGACCCTTAAAAGAGATGGCAATTTCGGAGTATTTATACACTCCAAAGATATACCACATCCCAAGAGCACTAGAGCAAGTGAGGGGTCATTTTTACGTTTTTTCATCCAGTCCCTGTTAATATGGGAGAACACTGTGTCTATGCTTAAGGCACAACTCTCCTAAACACGAGAGTGAAGTATACAACTTTAGAACACTTTCCCACCAGGAGACTCGAACTCTAGCCAGCACTAGGGTTGTTTAGGAGAGTTGTGCCTTAAGCATAGACACAGTGTTCTCCCATATTAACAGGGACTGGATGAAAAAGCGTAAAAATGACCCCTCACTTGCTCTAGTGCTCTTGGGAGGTGGTATATCTTTGGAGTGTATAAATACTCCGAAATTGCCATCTCTTTTAAGGGTCTGAGCAGGTGGTGGAGTGGGTTAAGGCGTACCTGTTATGCCAGTTGCTGGAAGGCTTCTGTGCTGGCTAGGGTTCGAGTCTCCTGGTGGGAAAGTGTTCTAAAGTTGTATACTTCACTCTCGTGTTTAGGAGAGTTGTGCCTTAAGCATAGACACAGTGTTCTCCCATATTAACAGGGACTGGATGAAAAAACATAAAAATGATCCCTCACTTGCTCTAGTGCTCTTGGGAGGTGGTATATCTTTGGAGTGTATAAATACTCCGAAATTGCCATCTCTTTTAAGGGTCTGAGCAGGTGGTGGAGTGGGTTAAGGCGTACCTGTTATGCCAGTTGCTGGAAGGCTTCTGTGCTGGCTAGGGTTCGAGTCTCCTGGTGGGAAAGTGTTCTAAAGTTGTATACTTCACTCTCGTGTTTAGGAGAGTTGTGCCTTAAGCATAGACACAGTGTTCTCCCATATTAACAGGGACTGGATGAAAAAACGTAAAAATGACCCCTCACTTGCTCTAGTGCTCTTGGGAGGTGGTATATCTTTGGAGTGTATAAATACTCCGAAATTACCATCTCTTTTAAGGGTCTGAGCAGGTGGTGGAGTGGGTTAAGGCGTACCTGTTATGCCAGTTGCTGGAAGGCTTCTGTGCTGGCTAGGGTTCGAGTCTCCTGGTGGGAAAGTGTTCTAAAGTTGTATACTTCACTCTCGTGTTTAGGAGAGTTGTGCCTTAAGCATAGACACAGTGTTCTCCCATATTAACAGGGACTGGATGAAAAAACGTAAAAATGACCCCTCACTTGCTCTAGTGCTCTTGGGAGGTGGTATATCTTTGGAGTGTATAAATACTCCGAAATTGCCATCTCTTTTAAGGGTCTGAGCAGGTGGTGGAGTGGGTTAAGGCGTACCTGTTATGCCAGTTGCTGGAAGGCTTCTGTGCTGGCTAGGGTTTGAGTCTCCTGGTGGGAAAGTGTTCTAAAGTTGTATACTTCACTCTCGTGTTTAGGAGAGTTGTGCCTTAAGCATAGACACAGTGTTCTCCCATATTAACAGGGACTGGATGAAAAAACGTAAAAATGACCCCTCACTTGCTCTAGTGCTCTTGGGAGGTGGTATATCTTTGGAGTGTATAAATACTCTGAAATTGCCATCTCTTTTAAGGGTCTGAGCAGGTGGTGGAGTGGGATAAGGCGTACCTGTTATGCCAGTTGCTGGAAGGCTTCTGTGCTGGCTAGGGTTCGAGTCTCCTGGTGGGAAAGTGTTCTAAAGTTGTATACTTCACTCTCGTGTTTAGGAGAGTTGTGCCTTAAGCATAGACACAGTGTTCTCCCATATTAACAGGGACTGGATGAAAAAACGTAAAAATGACCCCTCACTTGCTCTAGTGCTCTTGGGAGGTGGTATATCTTTGGAGTGTATAAATACTCTGAAATTGCCATCTCTTTTAAGGGTCTGAGCAGGTGGTGGAGTGGGTTAAGGCGTACCTGTTACGCCAGTTGCTGGAAGGCTTCTGTGCTGGCTAGGGTTCGAGTCTCCTGGTGGGAAAGTGTTCTAAAGTTGTATACTTCACTCTCGTGTTTAGGAGAGTTGTGCCTTAAGCATAGACACAGTGTTCTCCCATATTAACAGGGACTGGATGAAAAAACGTAAAAATGACCCCTCACTTGCTCTAGTGCTCTTGGGAGGTGGTATATCTTTGGAGTGTATAAATACTCCGAAATTGCCATCTCTTTTAAGGGTCTGAGCAGGTGGTGGAGTGGGTTAAGGCGTACCTGTTATGCCAGTTGCTGGAAGGCTTCTGTGCTGGCTAGGGTTCGAGTCTCCTGGTGGGAAAGTGTTCTAAAGTTGTATACTTCACTCTCGTGTTTAGGAGAGTTGTGCCTTAAGCATAGACACAGTGTTCTCCCATATTAACAGGGACTGGATGAAAAAACGTAAAAATGACCCCTCACTTGCTCTAGTGCTCTTGGGAGGTGGTATATCTTTGGAGTGTATAAATACTCCGAAATTGCCATCTCTTTTAAGGGTCTGAGCAGGTGGTGGAGTGGGTTAAGGCGTACCTGTTATGCCAGTTGCTGGAAGGCTTCTGTGCTGGCTAGGGTTTGAGTCTCCTGGTGGGAAGTGTTCTAAAGTTGTATACTTCACTCTCGTGTTTAGGAGAGTTGTGCCTTAAGCATAGACACAGTGTTCTCCCATATTAACAGGGACTGGATGAAAAAACGTAAAAATGACCCCTCACTTGCTCTAGTGCTCTTGGGAGGTGGTATATCTTTGGAGTGTATAAATACTCTGAAATTGCCATCTCTTTTAAGGGTCTGAGCAGGTGGTGGAGTGGGATAAGGCGTACCTGTTATGCCAGTTGCTGGAAGGCTTCTGTGCTGGCTAGGGTTCGAGTCTCCTGGTGGGAAAGTGTTCTAAAGTTGTATACTTCACTCTCGTGTTTAGGAGAGTTGTGCCTTAAGCATAGACACAGTGTTCTCCCATATTAACAGGGACTGGATGAAAAAACGTAAAAATGACCCCTCACTTGCTCTAGTGCTCTTGGGAGGTGGTATATCTTTGGAGTGTATAAATACTCTGAAATTGCCATCTCTTTTAAGGGTCTGAGCAGGTGGTGGAGTGGGATAAGGCGTACCTGTTATGCCAGTTGCTGGAAGGCTTCTGTGCTGGCTAGGGTTCGAGTCTCCTGGTGGGAAAGTGTTCTAAAGTTGTATACTTCACTCTCGTGTTTAGGAGAGTTGTGCCTTAAGCATAGACACAGTGTTCTCCCATATTAACAGGGACTGGATGAAAAAACGTAAAAATGACCCCTCACTTGCTCTAGTGCTCTTGGGAGGTGGTATATCTTTGGAGTGTATAAATACTCTGAAATTGCCATCTCTTTTAAGGGTCTGAGCAGGTGGTGGAGTGGGATAAGGCGTACCTGTTATGCCAGTTGCTGGAAGGCTTCTGTGCTGGCTAGGGTTCGAGTCTCCTGGTGGGAAAGTGTTCTAAAGTTGTATACTTCACTCTCGTGTTTAGGAGAGTTGTGCCTTAAGCATAGACACAGTGTTCTCCCATATTAACAGGGACTGGATGAAAAAACGTAAAAATGACCCCTCACTTGCTCTAGTGCTCTTGAGAGGTGGTATATCTTTGGAGTGTATAAATACTCCGAAATTGCCATCTCTTTTAAGGGTCTGAGCAGGTGGTGGAGTGGGTTAAGGCATACCTGTTATGCCAGTTGCTGGAAGGCTTCTGTGCTGGCTAGGGTTCGAGTCTCCTGGTGGGAAAGTGTTCTAAAGTTGTATATATATATATATATATATATATATATATATATATATATATATATATATATATATATATATATATGTATATATATATTATTAAATATGACGGAAAAAGTAAGATTAATAATTCTAACACAAATTTTCTCAATCTTTCGTACATTTCTTTTCACTGTTGGTGGTAATTCAAAAATCAATTCTCCAAAATTCATTTTTATTTCTAGTCTGACGCGACACTTGAGCGCGTTTCGTAAAACTTATTACATTTTCAAAGACTTTAGTTACACATACACAACTGAATAGAACTTACACATCTCCGATTTGTTTATATCTACATTTGAGTGAGGTGGATGAGGTGAGGTGGTATTTAATAGGGTATTAATTTCATCAACACAAGACAGAACACGAAACAATGGGTATTGAATAGAAGTGATTGTAGAAAGCCTATTGGTCCATATTTCTTGATGCTTCTATATTGGAGCGGAGTCTTGAGGTGGGTAGAATATAGTTGTGCATTAATTGGCTGTTGATTGCTGGTGTTGACTTCTTCATGTGTAGAGCCTCGCAAACGTCAAGCCGCCTGCTATCGCTGTATCTATTGATGATTTCTGTGTTGTTTACTAGGATTCCTCTGGCGATGGTTTGGTTGTGGGAAGAGATTATGTTCCTTAATGGAGCCCTGTTGCTTATGCATCGTTAAACGCCTAGAAAGAGATGTTGTTGTCTTGCCTATATACTGGGTTTTTTGGAGCTTACAGTCCCCAAGAGGGCATTTGAAGGCATAGACGACGTTGGTCTCTTTTAAAGCGTTCTGCTTTGTGTCTGGAGAGTTTCTCATGAGTAGGCTGGCCGTTTTTCTGGTTTTATAGTAAATCGTCAGTTGTATCCTCTGATTTTTGTCTGTAGGGATAACGTTTCTATTAACAATATCTTTCAGGTCCCTTTCCTCCGTTTTATGAGCTGTGGAAAAGAAGTTCCTGTAAAATAGTCTAATAGGGGGTATAGGTGTTGTGATGGTTGTCTCTTCAGAGGTTGCATGGCGTTTCACTTTCCTTCTTATGATGTCTTTGACGAAACCATTGGAGAAGCCGTTGTTGACTAGGACCTGCCTTACCCTACAGAGTTCTTCGTCGACTTGCTTCCATTCTAAGCTGTGGCTGAGAGCACGGTCGACATATGCGTTAACAACACTCCTCTTGTACCTATCTGGGCAGTCGCTTTTGGCATTTAGGCACATTCCTATGTTCGTTTCCTTAGTGTAGACTGCAGTGTGGAAACCTCCGCTCTTTTCCATGACTGTTACATCTAGAAAGGGCAGCTTCCCATCCTTTTCCATCTCGTAAGTGAAACGCAGCACGGAACTCTGCTCAAATGCCTCCTTCAGCTCCTGTAGATGTCTGACATCAGGTACCTGCATAAAAATGTCGTCAACATACCTGCAGTATATGGCCGGTTTTAAGTTCATGTCGACTAAGACTTTTTGCTCGATGGTACCCATGTACAAGTTTGCAAACAGGACACCTAGGGGAGAACCCATGGCGACCCCATCTACTTGCTTATACATGTGCCCATCCGGGCTCAAGAAGGGTGCCTCTTTAGTACAAGGTTGGAGTAGTTTCCTTAGGATATTTTAAGCTTGGAGTAGTATCGTGATCCAGCTTGCAATCCTCTTGACTTACCAGAAAGCATACTAAGAAACTACATCAAGCCTGCACTAAAGAGGCATCCTTCTTGAGTCCAGATGGGCACATGTATAAGCAAGTAGATGGGGTCGCCATGGGTTCTCCCCTAGGTGTCCTGCTTGCGAACTTCTACATGTGTAGCATCGAGTTGAGGGTCTTAGTTAACATGGACTTGAAACCTGCCATACACTGCAGGTACGTTGACGACATATTTACGCAGGTACCTGATGCCAGACGTCTACAGCAGCAGCAGTTGTATCATTTGAGCAGAATTCTGTGTTGAGTTTCACTTGCGAGATTGAGAATGATGCAAAGCTGCCCTTTCTAGACGTAATAGTCATGGAAAGGAGCAGGGGGCTTCCACACTTCAGTCTACACTTAGGAAACAAACATAGGAATGTGCCTTAATGCCAATAGTGACAGCCCAGACAGATACAAGAGGAGTGATGTCAACGCTTACCTCGACCGTGCTCTCAGCCACAGATGAGGATGGAAGCAAGTAGATGAAGAACTCTGTAGGGTAAGGCAGATCCTAGTAAACAATGGCGTCTATAATGGTTTTGTTGAAGACATCTTAAAAAGAAATGTGAAACGCCATGCAACCTCTGAAGAGTCGACTAACACAACACTTGTACCCCCTATTAGACTATTTTACAGGAATTTCTTTTCGACGGCTCATAAAATGGAGGAAAGAGTCCTGAAAGATATTGTTAATAGGAACTTTATTCCTACAGACAAAAATCAGAAGATATAATTGATAATTTACTATAAAACCAAAAATACGACCAATCTACTCATGAATTACTCCCCAGTCACCAAACAGAACGCCTCGAAGGAAACCAACGTCGTCTATGGCTTCAAATGCCCACTTGGGGACTGTAAGCCCCAAAGAACTCAGTATATAGACAAGACAACAGTGTCTCTTTGCAGGTGATTAACAATGCACAATCAACAGGGCTCCATCAAGGAACATATAATCACTTCTCACAACCAGACCATCATCAGAGAAATCTTAACAAACAACACAGAAATCATCCGTAGATACAGCGATAGCAGGAGGCTCGACATCAGCGAGGCATTACACATCAGAATGTCAACACCAGCAATCAACAGCCAATTAATGAACAACTATATTCTACCCACTTCAAGACCCTGAACCAACATAGAAGCAGCAAGAGGAGGTATGGGCCAATAGGCCTTCTGCAGTTACTTCAATTCTCATGTTTTCATATCCAATTTACACCCATCGTTTCATGTTCTGTCTTGTGTTTGTCACATCACTCAAAACTCTTGTGCCATATCACCTTACCCCAAAACGAATATAAGTACGATGAATTTTTATGTGAAAACTAAGTCTTTGAAAATATAATAAGCATTACGAAACGCGTTCAGATGTCAGACCATAAATAAAAATGAATTTTGGAGAATTGATATTTCAATTACCATTGACAGTGTAGAAAATCATAAGAAATATTGAGAAAATTCGTGTTACAA
>NC_059630.1:4922375-4982375 GCF_020424385.1 Procambarus clarkii | reverse complement strand
TAGGTACGACATATATATATATATATATATATATATATATATATATATATATATATATATATATATATATATATATATATATATATATCAGTTGTGCACAACCCCACAGGGTTGCTTACCTCCGTGGGGTACCTATTTACTCTAAAGTAAGCAGATGCGTTACGGGAAACGTGACCAACTCTTTCTGTCCCGTCGGGGAATCGAACTTGGACTTGCCGACCGTGTGCAGATAACGAAGACAACTAAAGTAAGGGACCTTCCGAGACTTCATTACTGTTCGTCGACCCAGAGACAAATGTATTGGTCCTCTACTATGTAGTAAAACAACATTTTTCTAAAATATAGGTCGATATTTTTTTAAATATAATTTTGTATAGTGTTAGGTTTAGGGTTGGTGTATTTGGGAAATAGAAACCCAACTAATTCTAAACCAATTGTTAGGTTCATGATTGGTTGGGTTTGGTGTTTGAATTTTCCTGCTAAACATTTGTACTTGCTGATCCATGCTGCTTACACAAACTTAAATTTATGCCCGAAACGCTTTGCGTAATAGTGGCTTTAGGCATTGTATGTACTAGCTATACCTATAAGTTAAACAATCCTTGTAAATATTTATTGTATGTATGTACCTTACCTAAATAAAATTGTATTGTAAATTGTATTGTATTGCTTCTGCCTCCATTACTTACCAGGACACTCGCTACACAACTTCGCATTCAGTTACCCTACTACACTACACAGAGTAGATCTCTGTCCTGCATCTCTTGCTACAAGAAAACTGTCCATCATCTTTACGGCTCATCTGTTTCTCAAGCTCCCAGCCACACAGTCTTGGTAGTCATTGAGAAAATCTTATTTTACACTGTCACTGCCCTTAGATATTTTACACATTGTAATCACATTAACGTGACGTATCAATGTGAAAATTAGTAGGAGCCATGAACAGGGTTCGAACCAATGCTCTGGGTATCCCACTTTGGACCATGTCGTGGTGTAGTGGTCTAAAGCATTACTGAAAGTACCCTGCGCATAGGTTCGAATCGTCTCCTTCATGGCTGTTATTGACTTTCTCATTAAATAGTTTGATAGTTACCCAGCTTCGAGTACCTCTCCACGGCGCTGGAACCAATCGTATTCGCCTTTGCCTTTCCATTTTCGCGTTTGCCTTTCCACTTTCCAAGAGACTTTTGGCGCCCAGGAGTGGGGGCCCTTGCTGCATGGTTGACAGCTTCTCCCCCCGTATCAACCTACCCGGGCTTTGAGACCTGGAGAGGCCACTCCAGACCAACAACCAGAGTGCAATTCCATAGTCTCCTTAGACTGATGGATGTCTACTAAGTACTTGTCGGAAAATCCGACACCATTTAATAATCATACAGATAATAGCTGTATTGTATAAACAAGTTACCCATAGAAAACGTAACTTGTAGTGGAATTACCGTCTATAGAAAACGGGATATCATCACCACATACTATTATATTCTCCACCTATTATGGTGGGAATTATTCTTAAATACATTAGTCTTTGGACTTTACCATCAGAAAAACATCTCATATAAATTAACTTAATTATCAATATTAAAGTAGAGTAAATGTGACCCTTCTATCACTTTCTGAAATCTGGACAATGTAAGCTAGGCGTCAGTGGAGGAAGGAGGGAGCCATTGTTGTGTCACCTCCGAGACGTGTGGAGCAAATTTGGCTCCTATCATATCTGGACAATGTCGGCCAGGCGTCAATAGTATGGAGTGTTAGATGCAGCCATTGTTGAGACTAGACCAGAGGCTCACACGGGAGCAAATTCGGCTCCTGTTAAATTTACTTGGACGTAGTGTTATGGAAACTAAAAGTGTACCATTATCAACACGCTGTCTACAAATTCAAGTTAAGTGTTCTTTCCGAAACCCATTATCTATCATTAGTGGCCATTAATGTCATTGGGTAGGGTTAGCCAGTTAGAACGCGAAATCGCCTCATACTAAAGGTAATTAAGCCAGGTCTTTATTGTTCCATGTACAATGTTTCTCTGAAATACCTGTCATATACTAGGTTTCTGGCTTCACAGCTAGCGCCCTTTTAACAGGTCAAGACGAGGAAGCATGTTTGTGCATCAGTTACCAGCACGTGGAAGCTACCTCAAAGAGGGAAAATGTGGTCTACATCCTGGTTATACCTGCTGTACAAATAAGATAAGGAACCTTTTCAATGTATGTAGTTAATTCTGTAGTTTGATTGGCTGCATATATATAAACTAATAAACCCCCCCTAATGTGTAGAGGATTGATTTGTGAGATTATGAGATTATTGCAGAAATACAGTCCACTTATTATTATACAAATTGCTATCGAAGTATATAAATTAACGTAAATATATATTCATATAAATTAAATAAATATAAATCTCACAGGTCGGTTCCCACAGTACTAGGTAGATTTTGGTAGTACTAGGAACTGCCTAAGTACTAGGTAGGAAGTCTCTCTCTCTCTCTCTCTCTCTCTCTCTCTCTCTCTCTCTCTCTCTCTCTCTCTCTCTCTCTCTCTCTCTCTCTCTCTCTCTCTCTCTTTCTCTCTTTCTCTCTCTCTTTCTCTCTCTCTTCTCTCTCTCTCTCTCTCTCTCTCTCTCTCTCTCTCTCTCTCTCTTCTCTCTCTCTTTCTCTCTTTCTCTCTCTCTCTCTCTCTCTCTTCTCTCTCTCTCTCTCTCTCTCTCTCTCTCTCTCTCTCTCTCTCTCTCTCTCTCTCTCTTCATCAGATCTAGCTATTTCCGCATTTCTTTATATCCCATCCCATGTAATTCAATGGCGAGTCTTTTCGTAATCCTCTGAACCTTTTCCAGTTTCTTTATGTGTGTGTACTCACCTATTTGTGCCTGCAGGATTGAGCACTGGCTCATGGATCGTGTCTTTCTAGCCATCGGTTGTTTAAAGCAATGACTCCTGTCCAACGTTTCTATCATACCTAGTTTTAACGCTATGAATATTGTCGTGTGTGAAGCAAAGTATATACACTTCCAAAAATGTTTGTGTAATATATATATATATATATATATATATATAATATAATATGTGCGTGCGTGTGTGTGTGGTTGTGTTTTAATATGTTAATATTATTACATCACACACCACACACACATTTCCTGCAGCAAACGAACATTTTTTATTCCCTTGAGGGCAAATGGATGGCGACAGACGCTGTAATAAAAGGTATCGAATGTTGCTTACCTTTCTGACATTGTGCTAACGAGCTGTGTATGTTTTAATTAGTGATTACACATCACCCAAATGCAATTCGTTTGACAAGTGCATTAAGGAGACTATTGCGAGAATAATATGAATTGCAAATTCTGACTAAAAAGCTTTCGATACGTCAAGTTCAATTTCGATGTTTAATAAACCGAAAGTTAGAGGTAAATAAACTTTATAAATTATTTTCAGTATCATTTTCACAACATGATCCATACAAATGTTGTTAAGACACGTAAACCACGCACATACACGGCTCACGGATCACACAAAGTTAACCGGATGTCCTAGGCTGCTCGCCGTATTATTGTGTGGATGTGTGGTTGCAGCGACTGGACGTAGACCCATGCGTCACCGATGGAGGCTGGCCCCGCACTGGGCCACCTCCGCTCAGTCCACGCCGCTACACGGCCGCTGACACTGTTGCCAGCGTGGCGATCATGCTCACCGGCGCTGCTTGTCTCCACACTCGCCTTGCAACCCATGTTGCATCGTTTGATTACTCCTTTACTGTCAATATACATGTAAAGGATAAACTTGTTTTTTGTATTGGGTATTATATTGGTAACGGAGTCAGACATTGTGTGTGTTTTATGATGTTGATAGTGTTTCCTGGGTCTGGTAACACGGTTCCGTACAAGCACTCTCAGTGGGTAGTTTAGCACTTGGGGTCACACTTGAGTGTCAAGTCTTAGAGTCTGTCGGGGAAGGCTAAGATGGAGTGATGATAGGATCACGAAGCCCAGTGGACAACGCAGTCGGGTCTCAACAAAGAGTCTAGGGTTCGATTCCCGCGGCAGCAGAGAGACGTTTCGATAAGTTTCTTTTCATCTGATGCCTTTATTCACCAAGCAGTAAATAGGTAGCCAGAAGTGATGGAATTGTTGAGGTATGCATCAAGGGAAAAGTCTGAATTCACTGACAGTAAAAAGTCTATAATTTAAAATGTTATATAAACAGTGTAAGTATGCTTTGATTAATTACTAAACGAGGCAGAAAATTGTTCCTAGTATGGTATTGACGCTCAATGTGCCGTCATTAACCTGACCGTTAACTCACTCTTTCTGTTCCAATAAACTTATGTTAACTTATACGTCAAATTATATGTTAGAAATTATGTGTTATCTTTATCGGATAATTCTAGCAAGCTGTAGGAAAATGCATCAAGTGTCTCACTACAAGATAACATTTGTGGTTAAAATATATTAGGTCTCATCTTCTCAAACAACACTTACGATTGAGAGACATTTTCTGCCATGTGAAAGAATTCTATACGTCATCGTTAACATAAAATGATTCGAATTAAACAAAATTGCAAAGATCTAAAAAAAATCAGAGAACAACATTATTTTTTTTTCAAACAAATATTTCCCATTTGGACTTGAACAGACGCGGCGGGCCTCGATCCGCGACTCTAGTTACTACAGCAAGTCCAGTCACATGTCAGCCGTAAAACCGCGGTGTCAGTTTTATGACTGATGGTCCTGCTGGTCCAAACACTGAGGTCTGGCGCGTGCTCTAATTTGTGCATGTAAATTCCCCGCTAAAATCAAGGATGTGTGAGTATCTGGCGTCATGACAAGGATGTGTGTGTATCTAGCGTCATGACAAGGATGTGTGTGTATCTGGCGTCATGACAAGGATGTGTGTGCATTTGGCGTCATGTCAAGGATGTGTGTGTATCTGGCGTCATGTCAAGGATGTGTGTGTATCTGGCGTCATGACAAGGATGTGTGTGTATCTGGCGTCATGTCAAGGATGTGTGTGTATCTGGCGTCATGTCAAGGATGTGTGTGTATCTGGCGTCATGTCAAGGATGTGTGTGTATCTGGCGTCATGTCAAGGATGTGTGTGTATCTGGCGTCATGTCAAGGATGTGTGTGTATCTGGCGTCATGTCAAGGATGTGTGTGTATCTGGCGTCATGTCAAGGATGTGTGTGTATCTGGCGTCATGTCAAGGATGTGTGTGTATCTGGCGTCATGTCAAGGATGTGTGTGTATCTGGCGTCATGTCAAGGATGTGTGTGTATCTGGCGTCATGTCAAGGATGTGTGTGTATCTGGCGTCATGTCAAGGATGTGTGTGTATCTGGCGTCATGACAAGGATGTGTGTGTATCTGGCGTCATGTCAAGGATGTGTGTGTATCTGGCGTCATGTCAAGGATGTGTGTGTATCTGGCGTCATGTCAAGGATGTGTGTGTATCTGGCGTCATGTCAAGGATGTGTGTGTATCTGGCGTCATGTCAAGGATGTGTGTGTATCTGGCGTCATGTCAAGGATGTGTGTGTATCTGACGTCATGTCAAGGATGTGTGAGTATCTGGCGTCATGTCAAGGATGTGTGAGTATCTGGCGTCATGTCAAGGATGTGTGTGTATCTGGCGTCATGTCAAGGATGTGTGTGTATCTGGCGTCATGTCAAGGATGTATGTGTATCTGGCGTCATGTCAAGGATGTGTGTGTATCTGGCGTCATGTCAAGGATGTGTGTGTATCTGGCGTCATGTCAAGGATGTGTGTGTATCTGGCGTCATGTCAAGGATGTGTGTGTATCTGGCGTCATGTCAAGGATGTGTGTGTATCTGGCGTCATGTCAAGGATGTGTGTGTATCTGGCGTCATGTCAAGGATGTGTGTGTATCTGACGTCATGTCAAGGATGTGTGAGTATCTGGCGTCATGTCAAGGATGTGTGTGTATCTGGCGTCATGTCAAGGATGTGTGTGTATCTGGCGTCATGACAAGGATATGTGTGTGTATCTGGCGTCATGTCAAGGATGTGTGTGTATCTGGCGTCATGTCAAGGATGTGTGTGTATCTGGCGTCATGACAAGGATGTGTGTGTATCTGGCGTCATGACAAGGATGTGTGTGTATCTGGCGTCATGTCAAGGATGTGTGTGTATCTGGCGTCATGACAAGGATGTGTGTGTATCTGGCGTCATGACAAGGATGTGTGTGTATCTGGCGTCATGTCAAGGATGTGTGTGTATCTGGCGTCATGACAAGGATGTGTGTGTATCTGGCGTCATGTCAAGGATGTGTGTGTATCTGGCGTCATGTCAAGGATGTGTGTGTATCTGGCGTCATGTCAAGGATGTGTGTGTATCTGGCGTCATGTCAAGGATGTGTGAGTATCTGGCGTCATGTCAAGGATGTGTGTGTATCTGGCGTCATGTCAAGGATGTGTGTGTATCTGGCGTCATGACAAGGATATGTGTGTGTATCTGGCGTCATGTCAAGGATGTGTGAGTATCTGGCGTCATGTCAAGGATGTGTGTGTATCTAGCGTCATGTCAAGGATGTGTGTGTATCTGGCGTCATGACAAGGATGTGTGTGTATCTGGCGTCATGACAAGGATGTGTGTGTATCTGGCGTCATGTCAAGGATGTGTGTGTATCTGGCGTCATGTCAAGGATGTGTGTGTATCTAGCGTCATGTCAAGGATGTGTGTGTATCTGGCGTCATGACAAGGATGTGTGTGTATCTGGCGTCATGACAAGGATGTGTGTGTATCTGGCGTCATGTCAAGGATGTGTGTGTATCTGGCGTCATGTCAAGGATGTGTGTGTATCTGGCGTCATGACAAGGATGTGTGTGTATCTGGCGTCATGACAAGGATGTGTGTGTATCTGGCGTCATGACAAGGATGTGTGTGTATCTGGCGTCATGTCAAGGATGTGTGTGTATCTGGCGTCATGACAAGGATGTGTGTGTATCTGGCGTCATGTCAAGGATGTGTGTGTATCTGGCGTCATGTCAAGGATGTGTGTGTATCTGGCGTCATATCAAGGATGTGTGTGTATCTGGCGTCATGTCAAGGATGTGTGAGTATCTGGCGTCATGTCAAGGATGTGTGTGTATCTGGCGTCATGTCAAGGATGTGTGTGTATCTGGCGTCATGACAAGGATATGTGTGTGTATCTGGCGTCATGTCAAGGATGTGTGAGTATCTGGCGTCATGTCAAGGATGTGTGTGTATCTAGCGTCATGTCAAGGATGTGTGTGTATCTGGCGTCATGACAAGGATGTGTGTGTATCTGGCGTCATGACAAGGATGTGTGTGTATCTGGCGTCATGTCAAGGATGTGTGTGTATCTGGCGTCACAACACCTATACCCCCTATTAGACTATTTTACAGGAACTTCTTTTCCACAGCTCATAAAACGGAGGAAAGGGCCCTGAAAGATATTGTTAATAGAAACGTTATCCCTACAGACAAAAATCAGAGGATACAACTGACGATTTACTATAAAACCAGAAAAACGGCCAGCCTACTCATGAGAAACTCTCCAGACACAAAACAGAACGCTTTAAAAGAGACTAACGTCGTCTAAGCCTTCAAATACCCACTTGGGGACTGTAAGCTCCAAAAAACCCAGTATATAGGCAAGACAACAACATCTCTTTCTAGGCGTTTAACGATGCATAAGCAACAGGGCTCCATTAAGGAACATATAATCTCTTCCCACAACCAAACCATCGCCAGAGAAATCCTAGTAAACAACACAGAAATCATCGATAGATACAGCGATAGCAGGCGGCTTGACGTTTGCGAGGCACTACACATCAAGAAGTCAACACCAGCAATCAACAGCCAATTATTGCACAACTATATTCTACCCACCTCAAGACTCCGCTCCAATATAGAAGCATCAAGAAATATGGACCAATAGGCTTTCTACAAACACTTCTATTCAATACCCATTGCTTGTGTTCTGTCTTGTGTTGATACTTTTAATACCCTATTAATATCCCCTCTTGTTCTGTCTTGTGTTAATGCCACATCACCCCTCCCACCTCACTCAAATGTAGATATAAAATCAGAGATACTTAAGTTCTAATCAGTTGTGTATTTGTGAACTAAAGTCTTTGAAAATGTAATAAGTTTTACGAAACGCGCCCGTGTCGCGTCAGACTAGAAATAAAAATGAATTTTGGAGAATTGATTTTTGATTTACCTCCAACAGTGAAGCGTAATGTACGAAAGATTGAGAAAATTCGTGTTAGAATTATTAATCTTACTTTTTCGGTCATATTTAATAATATATGTCTACAGGAAAGACTGCTACTAAAATATACTAATATATATATATATATATATATATATATATATATATTATTAAATTTGACCGAAAAAGTAAGATTAATAATTCTAACACGAATTTTCTCAATGTTTCTTACATTTTTCTTCACTATTGATGGTAACTGAAAAATCAATTCTCCAAACTCCGCACCAATATAGAAGCATCAAGAAATATGGGCCAATAGGCCCTTTGCAGTTACTTCCATTCTTCACTTTAACTTACAAAATATTATACCCATTGTTTCGTGTTCTGTCTTGTGTTGAAAGTTTGTTTTCACCTCATCCAAAACTGTTGTAACATATCACCTCACCCAAATGCAGGTATAAAAAATCAAAGATGTTTAAACTCTGTTCAGTTATAGTTGTGTGTGTGTAAACTAAAGTCTTTGAAAATGTAATAAGTTTTACGAAACGCGCTCAAGTGTCGCGTCAGACTAGAAATAAAAATGAATTTTGGAGAATTGATTTTTCAGTTACCATCAACAGTGTAGAAATATGTAAGAAACATTGAGAAAATTCGTGTTAGAATTATTAATCTTACTTTTTCGGTCATATTTAATAATATATGTCTACAGGAAAGACTGCTACCAAAATATACTAAATATATATATATATATATATATATATATATATATATATATATATATATATATATATATATATAAAATGTCGTACCTAGTAGCCAGAACGCACTTCTTGGCCTACTATGCAACGCCCCGATTTGTCAAAAAAGCCGAGAGATTTTCTCTATTTTCAATAAATTGTTTCCAATTACCTTATTTGAATTATTATTATTATATTATATTAAGAGCATAAATTATTGACTTAATTATGTTATTTTAGGTTAGATTAAAATAGGTTTGGTTAGGTAGGGTTGGTTAGGTTCGGTCATATATCTACGTTAGTTTTAACACAAATTTAAAAAAAATAAACTCATACATAATGAAATGTATACCTTTATCATTTCATAAGAAAAAATATTGAAAATATATAAATTCAGGGAAACTTGGCTTATTAGGCAAACCAGGCCTTGAATCGTAGGCCGAGTACGACGTTCTACCTACTAGGTACAACATTATATATATATATATGTTGTACGTAGTAGCCAGAACGTCGTACTCGGCCAGCTATGCAAGGCCCGATTTGCCTAATAAGCCAAGTTTTCCTGAATTAATATATTTTCTCTAATTTTTTTCTTATGAAATGATAAAGCTACCCATTTCATTATGTATGAGGTCAATTTTTTTTATTGGAGTTAAAGTGATCAATACAAATAAAGCTAATTAACTGTCACATACATTAAAACTAATTTAAAATCCATTAAACTACAAGATGAAATTTATAACTACTAAAACAAACCATTCTATTAAACTTACGTGAAGTGATCAGAAGTGAAACTTGATACCTAACACATAGATACTAAACACTATAACAAATATTTATATAATGACTACAAATCTACAAAAAATGTATGTAAAATACAAACAGAATAAACGACAATTATAAAGTACTAGCCAAAATCTTATAAAAAACTCAAATATTAAATAAAATTAAATACCAAACAATGTATTATATATCCTAAATAAAAGATTATATTAATGTACAATGTTAAGACTTGAAATAAGTAAGAAAGGGCAAAGACATGGTAAACTAAACAAAATTAAACTACCAAAATAAACTAAAAATCAAATTACAGGGCCTACTGTGCACTATACAGTGCACAGTAGGCCCTAGTGCATATATATATATATATATATATATATATATATATATATGACCGCATATTCTGTATTTATTATTTTCTGGTTTAGGGCTTCTATCCCTCTAACTATTTTCTTAGCATCAGGGCTTAATTGAAATAGGAGTTCTCCAAAACTCATTTTCGTACTTTTAAGGTGAAGAAAAGAAGTGATTTACTATAGAGTGTATTACACTTATTTGTATAATTTGCACGACGTTTCGAACCTCCATGGTTCATTCTCAAGTGAACAGATCTTACAATACTAGTTGATTTTATACCCGCATTAGGTCAGGTGATAATACAATGAAGGTGAAAACATGGGGGGATACATAAGGGATAAACATAGGGGCTGCAGAAGGCTTATTGGCCCATACGAGGCATCTCCTATCTAAACACAAAGATTAATCCAGTGTAATTGGCCTGTAATGTTGGACATTATCTTCTGTGTTGGCATCGATATGTTCTTGTCTTGTCCTTACTCTCATGGTGGGTAGAGTAAATAGTTCCGTGATTTGGGTGTTCATGGTAGGTCGCTCTATTCTTATGTGAATTGCCTCAAGAATTTGTAATCTTCTTGAATCTTGGGTTTTGTCTATTATGCAAGTATTCTTGTTCAACATTTCTCTTGTTAGAGTAATGTCATGGGCTTGTCTCATGTGATTCCTAGGGGCACCAGATTGAAGATGGCATGTCAAACGCCTCGTCAGCTTGGTCGACGTCATACCTATGTACTTACATTGAAGGTTACATCCTTCGTGGGGGCAAGTGTACATGTATACAACGCTTGACTGCTGTAGAGGGTTCTCCGTCGGCTTCGGGCTGTTTTTGATAAGGAGAAGATTACATCCTTATCAAAAACAGCCCGAAGCCGACGGAGAACCCTCTACAGCAGTCAAGCGTTATATACATGTACACTTGCCCCCACGAAGGATGTAACCTTCAATGTAAGTACATAGGTATGACGTCGACCAAGCTGACGAGGCGTTTGACATGCCATCTTCAATCTGGTGCCCCTAGGAATCACATGAGACAAGCCCATGACATTACTCTAACAAGAGAAATGTTGAACAAGAATACTTGCATAATAGACAAAACCCAAGATTCAAGAAGATTACAAATTCTTGAGGCAATTCACATAAGAATAGAGCGACCTACCATGAACACCCAAATCACGGAACTATTTACTCTACCCACCATGAGAGTAAGGACAAGACAAGAACATATCGATGCCAACACAGAAGACAATGTCAAACATAACAGGCAAATTATACTGGATTAATCTTTGTGTTTAGATAGGAGATGCCTCGTATGGGCCAATAAGCCTTCTGCAGCCCCTATGTTTATCCCTTATGTATCCCCCCATGTTTTCACCTTCATTGTATTATCACCTGACCTAATGCGGGTATAAAATCAACTAGTATTGTAAGATCTGTTCACTTGAGAATGAACCATGGAGGTTCGAAACGTCGTGCAAATTATACAAATAAGTGTAATACACTCTATAGTAAATCACTTCTTTTCTTCACCTTAAAAGTACGAAAATGAGTTTTGGAGAACTCCTATTTCAATTAAGCCCTGATGCTAAGAAAATAGTTAGAGGGATAGAAGCCCTAAACCAGAAAATAATAAATACAGAATATGCGGTCATATTCAATGAAACATGTTTGAAAGAAAACCTGCTGCCAGTATACACCAATATATATATATATATATATATATATATATATATATATATATATATATATATATATATATATATATATATATATATATATATATATATATATATATATAAATATATATATAATATATATATATATATATATATATATATATATATATATATATATATATATATATATAATGAAATGAAAACGTCCATAGAGCTGGCAAGCAGGGGATGGAAGAACGGGGCGAGGCTGCAGAAATCTTGAGCAAGGATGTCATTTGCAGATTACTATCCGAGTGCTGGCGGTGGGGTGGTTCAAATAGCTTCCGCTATCACCTCATTTTGTCCGGTCGTGATGGTCAAGTGGATTAAGGCGTCTTGTACATACCAGTTGCGTTGCTCCTGGGAGTATGGGTTCGAGTCACTTCTGGGGTGTGAGTTTTCAGTTGCATATTGTCCTGGGGACCATTCAGGCTTGTTCGCATTTGTGTTCCTCACGTGTGCCCCAAAGAATGAGGTGATTTTGTAAAATGCTATGCCCAAGATTACTATCCGAGTGCTGGCAGTGGGGTGGTTCAAATAGCTTCGGCTATCACCTCATTTTGTCCGGTCGTGATGGTCAAGTGGATTAAGGCGTCTTGTACATACCAGTTGCGTTGCTCCTGGGAGTATGGGTTCGAGTCACTTCTGGGGTGTGAGTTTTCAGTTGCATATTGTCCTGGGGACCATTCAGGCTTGTTCGCATTTGTGTTCCTCACGTGTGCCCCAAAGAATGAGGTGATTTGGTAAAATGCTATGCCCAAGATTACTATCCGAGTGCCGGCGGTGGGGTGGTTCAAATAGCTTCGGCTATCACCTCATTTTGTCCGGTCGTGATGGTCAAGTTGATTAAGGCGTCTTGTACATACCAGTTGCGTTGCTCCTGGGAGTATGGGTTCGAGTCACTTCTGGGGTGTGAGTTTTCAGTTGCATATTGTCCTGGGGACCATTCAGGCTTGTTCGCATTTGTGTTCCTCATGTGTGCCCCAAAGAATGAGGTGATTTGGTAAAATGCTATGCCCAAGATTACTATCTGAGTGCCGGCGGTGGGGTGGTTCAAATAGCTTCGGCTATCACCTCATTTTGTCCGGTCGTGATGGTCAAGTTGATTTAGGCGTCTTGTACATACCAGTTGCGTTGCTCCTGGGAGTATGGGTTCGAGTCACTTCTGGGGTGTGAGTTTTCAGTTGCAAATTGTCCTGGGGACCATTCAGGCTTGTTCGCATGTATATATATATATATATATATATATATATATATATATATATATATATATATATATATATATATATATATATATAGATATATATATATTCAAAATGTTACAGAACACGAGGCTTTCAGCAGACATGCTGAAGCCACAACAGCTTGGGTTTGGCATTCCCTAAGGGTGTGAGGCAGCGGCGCATGCAGTTAGAGCCTACATTGCCAATATTACAGATGAAAAAGCCCTGATGAAACTGGTCTTCAAAAATACTCTCAACCTGTTACGAAGGGATGCAGTACTCAGTGCGGTTCATCGCTTTTTTCCTTCCCTTCATGTTTTTAAACTCATGTTACAGCAAGAATCTAACTCTGTTATTCGGGGAACATGAAATTGAATCCCAAGAAGGTGACCATCATGGTGACCCCCTTGCTCCATTTCTTTTCTGCCTAGTCATCAAGGAAGTCTCTGATAGAGCATAATAGAGGTAATAAAGATTGTTTTACCTGATATCCAAATACCCAACCCTGAGGACAGCACACTCCTAGGAGCTCCTTTAGTAGGAAAGACCATCGACGTGGTCCTTGGTAAGAAGACCACTGACCTGAAGAGGATGGATGAGAGGATTGAAGACATCAATGCTATTAATGCACTTTACCTCATCACCAGATGTTTGTCCCTCCCCCAGACTGACCTTCTTTCTTAGATGTTCGCCATTTTTCAATAATATTAATTAGAAGATTACGTCAGCCTGCTGAAATTAATTACTCAACCTTACTCACAGCGACTCACAGTGGAAACAGGCCTTCCTCCCTGTCAGACTCGGGGGCCTCGGCGTTCGCACGGCAACACAAATTTCTGTACCAACGTTCCTGTCCTCTTTAGTGGCATCTGAAAATCTGATGAAGGAAATCCTGCCTGATGATCTAGGTCAACAGGCAGTGGTACAACATCCCAGCTATATGGTCTGCACCATCAAATGGGTCTCTCTCGCAGGACCAACACCCCAACCACCACCTTTTGAAGCTCACAAGCAATATAGCTGGGATCGCCCCATTGTCGACCAAGCAGCTGCAACATGACTAGACGCTGCGACAACACCAGATGACACTACCCGACTTATAGCTGTTGCAGCTCCCCATGCAGGTGACTTCCTATTAGCAACCCCAATGTCAGCAACCGGCACCTGTCTCACACCGCAGGCCTTCCGAATTGCTGTTGCTCTCTGCCTCGCTGCTCCAATCCACACCGAATACAGGTGTATTTGCGGCGATGCAGTGGCCGACAGGTACAGACGGCATGGCCTTCTCTGCCAAAGGACAGGAGGATGGCATTCAAGACACAACGAGGTTAATGACATTATTATTACCACAGCTGGTTGTCCATCAGAGAGACAGAACCCTGTTACCTAATGCCCCGCAACTCTGATAAGCCTGTCGGTCGCCCAGACGGGATCACGGTGAAACCATGCAAAAATAGTAGACAGTTGGTGTGGGACTACACTTGCGTTTCAACTTTTGCCAACACCTATGTTGACTTCAGTGCTGCACAGGCAGGTGCTGCTGCCATTCACCAGGAAGCAGCCAAGTCTCGTAAATACCGAGATAGTGACCACCTCTACAATTTTGTCCCCATTGCTTCAGAAACAATTGGTGCCTGGGGTAAAAGTGGTGTTAGGTTTTTGAAGGAACTGGGCACTAAGCAAATTGAAAAAACTAGAAACCCTAGAACCGCTAATTTCCTCTTTCAGCGTCTTAGTGTTACGATCCAGAAAGGAAATGCTCACTGCAACCATGGTTCCTGCTCGCCATCTGAGGAGCTAGAGGAACTCTACAACCTGTGACTAGTAGCCTTGTACCCTGCATGTGACGGCTTTCAGCTTCATACTACATATTCAGCTTTCAAAATAGATTATTATATATATATATATATATATATATATATATATATAATATGTTGATTTAAAAAAATCTATAAACATAATTCTTTAAGTATATTTTTATATATGTAACTAAGATACCTGAGGGGATGCAAAAGATATAGATAAAGCCATGTAGGTATGAAGTAAATATCAGTATAAAGTAGCTGCTATGAGTGTTTCTTCAGTGTGTGTGTCTCAACATGTTCTCATACGCAAGTTGCATATGATGATATGTATTTGGGATGTATTTGTAAAATTAGTTCTTTCTGCTGTGAAACTCTTCGCAACTGTGCGTGTGGGAGCCTGAGGTAAGGTATTAGACCTGTTTAACTGTAGGTATGGAGCTAAACTTAAATAGCTTGACGTGCGATATCTGTTTAGCTGTGGTTATCTAGCTAAAGTTATAGAGCAATTAAAGTTAAAGCTTTGTCGGCATTGTGATTATGTTAGTGCTTTATCCTCTGTGTTATAGGGAAGTTTATGTTTGGGCGTTTTCATTATTATTTCCAACGTAAACTTTCGTTTATAAATGAATATTTGTGCGTGTGTCATTTCATTTCATCAAAATAGCAGAAACATTTCCATAAGAGCAGATAATCCGGATGAGTGTTCGGTGTCCGGTTGTGCTGGTATTCATATCACAGCTCCGAGATTTCGACAATTTTGAATTGAAAAATACAAAATAGTATTTTATTCCGCGAAACCTATTGTAACAATAATAATAGTGGATTTGTTTTCCCGTTTACGTGAGTATGTGGATGTGTGGGTGTGGGTGTGGGTGTGTGGGTGTGTATGTGTGTGTGTACTCACCTAGTTGTGTCTGCAGGATCGAGCATTGACTCTTGGATCCCGCCTTTCGAGCATCGGTTGTTTACTGCAATGACTCCGGTCCTATTTCCCTATCATACCTGGTTTTAAAATTATGAATAGTATTTGCTTCCACAACCTGTTCCTGAAGTGCATTCCATTTTCCCACTACTCTCACGCTAAAAGAAAACTTCCTAACATCTCTGTGACTCATCTGAGTTTCAAGCTTCCATCCATGCCCCCTCGTTCTGTTATTATTCCGTGTGAACATTTCGTCTATGTCCACTCTGTCAAACCCTCTGAGTATTTTATACGTTCCTATCATGTCCCCCCTCTCCCATCTTCTTTCTAGTGTCGTAAGGCACAGTTCCCTCAGGCGCTCCTCATACACCATCCCTCGTAGCTTTGGGACGAGTCTCGTTGCAAACCTTTGAACCTTTTCCAGTTTCTTTATATGCTTCTTCAGATGGGGACTCCATGATGAGGCGGCATACTCTAAGACTGGCCTCACGTAGGCAGTGTAAAGCGCCCTAAATGCCTCCTTATTTAGGTTTCTGAATGATGTTCTAACTTTTGCCAGTGTAGAGTACGCTGCTGTCATTATCCTATTTATATGTGCCTCAGGAGATAGATTAGGTGTTACGTCCACACCCAGGTCTCTTTCTCGCGTCGTCACAGGTAGGCTGTTCCCCTTCATTGTGTACTGTCCCTTTGGTCTCCTATCTCCTAGTCCCATTTCCATTACTTTACATTTGCTCGTGTTGAGTTCCAGTAGCCATTTCTCTGACCATCTCTGCAACCTGTTCAGGTCCTCTTGGAGGATCCTGCAGTCCTCATCTGTCACAACTCTTATCATTTTTGCGTCATCCGCAAACATCGACATGTAGGACTCTACGCCTTTAAACATGTCGTTAACATATACTAGAAATAGAATTGGTCCCAGCACCGATCATTGTGGTACTCCACTTGTTACTGTTCGCCAGTCCGACTTCTCGCCCCTTACCATAACTCTTTGGCTCCTTCCTGTTAGGTAGTTCCTTATCCATGCTAGGACCTTCCCCCCCCACCCCCGCCTGCCTCTCGAGTTTGAACAGCAGTCTCATGTGCGGTACTGAATGAAAAGCTTTTTGGCAGTCCAGAAATATGCAGTCCGCCCAACCATCTCTGTCCTGTCTTATCCTCGTTATTTTATCACAGAATTCCAGAAGGTTTGTTAGGCACGATTTCCCTGTCCAGAACCCATGTTGATGTTTGTTCACAAACCTAACGTTCTCCAGGTGTGCAGCCAGTCATACCCTAATTATTATTTCCAGTATTTTACAGGGGATGCTTGTCAGTGGTACAGGTCTATAGTTAAGTGCCTTCTACCTATCGCCTTTCTTGAAGATCGGCACGACATTTGCCTTCTTCCAGCAACTGGGCAATTCTCCTGACATAAGTGACTCATTAAAGATCATTGCCAGAGACACGCTGCAGGCCTGCGCTGCCTCTTTTAGTATGCACGGTGATACTTTGTCAGGTCCAACTGCTTTAGTTGCATCTAGAGTTGTCAACCGATCTGATTTAGTTGCATCTAGAGTTTGTGTGTGTGTATGTGTGTGTGTATTCATCTAGTTTTATTCACCTAGTTGAGCTTGCAGATGATGAGTTCTGCTCTTTCGGCCCGCCTCTCAACTGTCAATCAACTGTTACTAACTACTATATATTTGTTTTCTCCACACCACACATACACACCCAAGAAAGTATCTCGGGACAGCTGACTAACTCCCAGGTACCTATATTATGTTTGGTAACAGGGGAATCATGGTGAAAGAAACTCTGCCCATTGTTTTTGGCCGGTGCCGGGAATCGAACCCAGTGTCAGGCTACGAAGGAAGGATAAAGGGAAAATTTTCCTTAAGTACTTTCGTATTTAATAATACATCTTCAAAAGGATGGTTTACAGTTCAGTGGTTGTAGATATATAAGCAGGAAAGAATTAAGGTGAGGTACAATGTCTTTAATAATATAATGGGATATTAATAAGGTATTAGTAAGATAAATTAGTGGATCATTGATACATAGTTATTTCACTAATACCTTTTTAATATCTCATTATCTCATTAAAGACATTGAACCTTCACCTCACCTCTTTCCTGCCAATATATCCACACCTACTGAACTGTAAATCCATCCTTCTGAAGATGCATTATTAAAAATGAAAGTAGTTAGGGAAATTCCTGCTCTGTTCTTTCCTTCGTCGTCTGACACTGAAAGGAATATATATATATATACATATATATATATATATATATATATATATATATATATATATATATATATATATATATATATATATATATATATATGACCGAAAAAGTAAGATTAATAATTCTAACACGAATTTTCTCAATCTTTCGTACATTTCTTTTCACTGTTGGAGGTAAATCAAAAATCAATTCTCCAAAATTCATTTTTATTTCTAGTCTGACGCGACAAGAGCGCGTTTTGTAAAACTTATTACATTTTCAAAGACTTTAGTTCACAAATACACAACTGAATAGAACTTACGCATCTCCGATTTTATATCTACATTTGAGTGAGGTGGAAGGGGTGATGTGGCATTAACACAAGACAGAACAAGAGGTGGCATTAATAGGGTATTAATTTCATCAACACAAGGCAGAACAAGAGGTGGTATTAATAGGGTATTAATTTCATCAACACAAGACAGAACACGAAACAATGGGTATTGAATAGAAGTGTTTGTAGAAAGCCTATTGGTCCATATTTCTTGATGCTTCTATATTGGAGCGGAGTCTAGAGGTGGGTAGAATATAGTTGTGCAATAATTGGCTGTTGATTGCTGGTGTTGACTTCTTGATGTGTAGTGCCTCGCAAACGTCAAGCCGCCTGCTATCGCTGTATCTATCGATGATTTCTGTGTTGTTTACTAGGATTTCTCTGGCTATGGTTTGGTTGTGGGAAGAGATTATATGTTCCTTAATGGAGCCCTGTTGCTTATGCATCGTTAAACGCCTAGAAAGAGATGTTGTTGTCTTGCCTATATACTGGGTTTTTTAGAGCTTACAGTCCCCAGGACGGCATTTAAAGGCATAGACGACGTTAGTCTCTTTTAAAGCGTTCTGTTTTGTGTCTGGAGAGTTTCTCATGAGTAGGCTGGCCGTTTTTCTGGTTTTATAGTAAATCGTCAGTTGTATCCTCTGATTTTTGTCTGTAGGGATAACGTTTCTATTAACAATATCTTTCAGGACCCTTTCCTCCGTTTTATGAGCTGTGGAAAAGAAGTTCCTGTAAAATAGTCTAATAGGGGATATAGGGGTTGTGTTAGTTGTCTCTTCAGAGGCTGCATGGCTTTTCACTTTCCTTCTTATGATGTCTTCGACGAAACCATTGGAGAAGCCGTTATTGACTAGGACCTGCCTTACCCTGCAGAGTTTTTCATCGACTTGCTTCCATTCTGAGCTGTGGCTGAGAGCACGGTCGACATATGCGTTAACAACACTCCTCTTGTACCTGTCTGGGCAGTCGCTGTTGGCATTTAGGCACATTCCTATGTTCGTTTCCTCAAGAAGTCAAGAAGTCAACACCAGCAATCAACAGCCAATTATTGCACAATTATATTCTACCCACCTCTAGACTCCGCTCCAATATAGAAGCATCAAGAAATATGGACCAATAGGCTTTCTACAAACACTTCTATTCAATACCCATTGTTTCGTGTTCTGTCTTGTGTTGATGAAATTAATACCCTATTAATACCACCTCTTGTTCTGTCTTGTGTTGATGAAATTAATACCCTATTAATGCCACCTCTTGTTCTGTCTTGTGTTAATGCCACATCACCCCTTCCACCTCACTCAAATGTAGATATAAAATCGGAGATGCGTAAGTTCTATTCAGTTGTGTATTTGTGAACTAAAGTCTTTGAAAATGTAATAAGTTTTACGAAACGCGCTCGTGTCGCGTCAGACTAGAAATAAAAATGAATTTTGGAGAATTGATTTTTGATTTACCTCCAACAGTGAAAAGAAATGTACGAAAGATTGAGAAAATTCGTGTTAGAATTATTAATCTTACTTTTTCGGTCATATTTAATAATATATGTCTACAGGAAAGACTGCTACCAAAATATACTAATATATATATATATATATATATATATATATATATATATATATATATATATATATATATATATATATGCGAACAAGCCTGAATGGTCCCCAGGACAATATGCAACTGAAAACTCACACCCCAGAAGTGACTCGAACCCATACTGCCAGGAGCAACGCACCTGGTATGTACAGGGACGCCTTAATCCGCTTGACCATCACGACCGAACAAAAGGAAGTGATAGCCGAAGCTATTTGAACCACTTCCCCGCCGGCACTCGGATGGTAATCTTGGGCATAGTATTTTATCAAATCACCTCATTCTTTGGGGCACACGTGAGGAACACAAATGCGAACAAGCCTGAATGGTCCCCAGGACAATATGCAACTGAAAACTCACACCCCAGAAGTGACTCGAACCCATACTGCCAGGAGCAACGCAACTGGTATGTACAGAGACGCCTTAATCCGCTTGACCATCACGACCGGACAAAAGGAAGTGATAGCCGAAGCTATTTGAACCACGTGTGCCCCAAAGAATGAGGTGATTTGATAAAATGCTATGCCCAAGATTACCATCCGAGTGCCGGCGGGGAAGTGGTTCAGATAGCTTCGGCTATCACTTCCTTTTGTCCGGTCGTGATGGTCACGCGGATTAAGGCGTCCCTGTACATACCAGTTGCGTTGCTCCTGGCAGTATGGGTTCGAGTCACTTCTGGGGTGTGAGTTTTCAGTTGCATATTGTCCTGGGGACCATTCAGGCTTGTTCGCATTTGTGTTCCTCACGTGTGCCCCAAAGAATGAGGTGATTTGATAAAATGCTATGCCCAAGATTACCATCCGAGTGCCGGCGGGGAAGTGGTTCAAATAGCTTCGGCTATCGCTTCCTTTTGTCTGGTCGTGATGGTCAAGCGGATTAAGGGGTCCCTGTACATACCAGTTGCTTTGCTCCTGGCAGTATGGGTTCGAGTCACTTCTTGGGGTGTGAGTTTTTAGTTATATATATATATTTATATATATATATATATATATATATATATATATATATATATATATATATATATATATATATATATATATATTGTGTGTGTGTGAGTATATAATTATTTATTTATTATACACCAATCATAAACCAGTAAGTTATAAACAGGGTAATAAACACTCAAAGCACATTCATACATACTGATGAACCAGTTTACTCGCCTGATACTCTGAAAGAGACGTTCTTATTTATTCCTACACAACAATTTGGATGCAACATCTGCCCCTTGTACAGACAGGCAGGCAGGCAGACAGACAGACACACTATTACGTTTATAAATTCAGATTACTTATGCTACCAGATGGGGCAATCACAGAATCATCAAAGTGTTCTTGTATATGGCAGATATTGTCCGTAGACCTTGGATTCCAATTTGGATCACTGGAATCCGATTGTCAAGTAATTCTAATGAAATTACTGAAATTAAATTGTTTAACAAACGCATGATTTCAGAGTACAGGTATTGGAATTACACCCATTGTGAATGATTCTATGTGATTCTATGTAGTGGCATTACCAATATTTCATTATTAATTATGATATTGCAAACAAATTCCTTAATATTGAATTGTAGATTAAGGAATTTGTTCAGTTAAAGCATGATATTAATGTTATTTATTTTAACCAAAATTAACTATCGAATTAACATAACCTAAATATGCATTTGAATAAGGTAACACTTTGCCTGATAAAGAAATAATGACAAGTTATAACTCACTTCATATCACATGTTTGATATAGGTTACAAACATAAGGGGCTTAGTAGCTGCGTGGACAGCACTCTGGGGTAGTAATCCTAAGGGCTCGGGTTCGATCCCCGGCAGAGGCGGAACAAATGAGCAGAGCTTCTTTCACCCTGGTGCCCCTGTTTACATAGCAGTAAATAGGTACCTGGGAGTTAGACAGAGTCTATGGGCTGCTTCCTGGGAATGTGTGTGTTTGGGCATGTGTTACGGCCCTCTCGGGACGCAACGGGGTTCTTACTCTGATGTAGTTAGAGGAAGATATATATCCGGCCCCAAGCCAGTAGAGGCTATCAAGGGATGCGATCCGTGACGCAAGTAACTTAAAGGGAGTAGGGAAAGAAAGGTAAGAACTTAATATAATATAATTTTTACCATCACCATTTAAATATATAGAAATAAAACGTACACAAGGGGGAGGGGTATTAACTCTTTACAAAGGGGATCAACACTGTAGTCTTCTGCTGGAGACTATGGATCCTTGAAGCTAGGTGCTGAGTCCGCGGTGCTTTCTTCGTGGCCTCAAGACGTGTCCTCTGAGAACGCCGAGCATACCCTGGCCACAGGTCAGCCACAACACAGGTCCACTGGGGGCACCGTCGTGGAGGCCGTCAACCACACGTCCAGCAGGTCTGCTGGCAGGTACTGAGCCACCAAGGCTGGTACGGCCACTCCACGAAGGATAAAAGGGGTACGCCCTAGACAGGAGTCTCGTGTGATATCACCAATCACCCTCCTGTCCTCAATACCCCAGTGGATTATCGTCTCCAACCGTCGGTCCCGGGTAAATCCTTCCACTGCCACTCCACTGGCAGGCTTAACACACCACAGTGTTCTTCCGGGGGGACGACGTCACAACAGCTGCAGCAAACTTCACAGTATGGAGACTGGCTGCCTCGGGTAGACTGACTACACCTTCAACACAGTGGTCCCAGGTTGGCTCTGTAAGCAGACACGTCATTAATAACCGGGATACTAATACACCACACTCACAGGCTCAGATACAAACGCCCGACATATCCACTCCCTAGATGGCGCTGTCGTCGGAGCACCACCTCACCAGAGGTCAGGAGCGGCGGTGTTGAGCGCTGAACCAGACTGGAAACTGGTCCTCGAGGCCAGTACACGCTGTCCTCACTAGGTGTCGTCGTCCGTTTGGCGGGGGTTTCGGGAGCTGACCCACAGATGGCGTGTTTGTCACTGCTCCAGGCTCGGACGTTGGATCTGGGTTCGTAACACCTCCCCACCAAAAAGAATTTGGTTTGGGGTTCTATAAAAAGAAACACAAACCAAATTAGTACGACGACACAACTCCAAATGGACTTACTTATACTATGAACTAGAGTGATGAGGCTGTCTTGTCCACAGAACTTTTCTACTGAGAAACCCTGGCCCAAAGGGAGCTTGAACATGGCAGACGATGACCTGCCTGACGTAATCTTCCACGTCTCCACTGCGATGTCAAGCAGGGACATCATCTCACACCTCTCGAGTAAGGATTGGTTTCGACACGATTTGGGGTGACTCGACACTTCCTTATGTCGTGGCACCGATGATGGCTGACCACAGACGGCATTTCTGGTGCCGGTCCGATGGTCCTTCAGGGAGACAGGAACCTGGAATACAGGGGTCTGATAATTCAGAGTGATCGCGACAGTGGGTAAGTCAATACTTACAGCATACTCTACTAGGTCCACACCTAGTCCCAACGGGGCTGTTCGTACGTCGCAGGTGGCATTCGCTCTACCACCGTCAGGTCGACCAACGTTCCACATAACGCTGCATTGAGGCTCAGCAGTCACGCGGGGGGTGTCAACCTGTCGGAAACAGTCCCTCACATTATCACATGTCGTACCCCCTGTATCATCTATTACCTCCCAGGTCCCTTCTTCAACTGCAACACTTGCAGTACAACTCTCCAATCCCTGGGACCTCTTCTCGATGTTCACGGGAGCCATCATCCTTCGGGTCGTCCACTGATCCTTACTGAGAACACAGAGAGCACATAGGAGAAACAAACAAAATACCGATAGGAAACATTTGGTAAGTCGAGGGATAAGTTTCCTGAGCTTGTCATGTCCATAGCCGGCACCATCCACTAGCCTGGCTTGGACCAAAGAGGGCACTAGACCTTTAAAACATACCTCTGACGTCTGGGGAATCTCTGGCTGGTCCACTACACACTGTAACTTGCCATACCGCAAGCACACCTCAGCCTTCGCTCCAGACTCGTTGGTATCCGTGGGTGTCTGCACACAAGGCCTCTTTTCTAGCTCAGGTACTTCTGCCATCGTAACCTCATGTTCCTTGTCGAGAGAATCAGGAGACACTGCTAAATAACTGTCGATCTGCGGGGGAGAGGACAAATTAGACATGTTCAAATCCGGGTCTGTCTTTACCTGGACATTACCATTGCCTGTTACCTCAGACCGTGCTGTTCTGGTAGACTCGTCCGCAACCTTGGGATGATTGGTGCTCCAATCGGTCACCAAGTCGTTGGCTAGTACCACGTCAATCCCAGCCACAGGGAGGGTATCGACTACTGCCAACTCACATGTGCCGCTGAAATAAGGCGAATCAAGATGTACTGGCACTAAGGGGGCGATGTACTGCGTCCTAGGAAACCCAACCAGGATCACCTCTGGTTTCCCATCCACACTTACTCCCTCGGGTAACGAGCTCTTCACGATCAGGGACTGGGCTGCTCCGCTATCTCTGAGCACTACAATTGATCTACCAGTATGATCACTCGTTACATACCCACCTGAAGTGTGAGGGGAAAACAATCTGGGTTCGTCCTGCGTAGTCGTCGACTGGCTTCCTGCTGGTGGTGTAACACAGCTCATCAACATCACCTCCCTTCGTGCGCTGCCACCTCTTCTACCTCGGTACCTAGCAGCTATGTGCCCCTTCTGCCCACAAGTCCAGCACACCATGTTCCTCCTCGGACTACGGTGTTTCGGACTACTAGGACTTGTTCTTCGAGGGCTACTTGGGGGAGTCTTCTTAGCACTTGGTGGGACGGGTCTTTCTTCTTCGTCGTGAGGTCTGTCAAACCGGCGCTGGTAATTCCTCGGGACGTACTTAGCAGACGGCCTATGAGTCAGGATATACTCTTCAGCCATGGTGGCTGCTGCACTCAAGGTCTCCACCTGCTGTTCCTCTAAGTACGTCTTGAGGTCTCCAGATAAACAATCCTTGAAGTCTTCGAGCAGAATCAGCTGTTCGAGGTCTTCCCTGGTCTCCACCTTCCGAGAGGCACACCATTCCTGGAAAAGTCGCTCCTTGATCGTGGCGAATTCGGTAAAAGTGTGCTCTGAGGTCTTCTTCAGGTTTCTAAACTTCTGCCTGTAAGCCTCAGGTACCAATTGGTACGCCATGAGCACCACTTTCTTCACCATATCGTAATCGCCGGAGTCGTCAAGGGATAACGTAGAGTAGGCGATTTGGGCCTTCCCAGTCAGGACTGACTGTATCATGATGGCCCAATTCTCCCTTGGCCACTCCAAAGAGGCAGCGACTTTCTCGAAGGCTGCGAAGAACTTCGAAACTTCTCTCTCGTTGAATTTGGGGACCATTTTGATATTCCTTACCGGATCGAAACCGCTTACTCCAGTTTGTCTCTGTCCAGCGCCTAATCGTAATACTTCTAGTTCATGTTGTCTCTGTCTTTCCTCCCTTTCTCGCTCTCTTTCTTCTCTCTCTCGTCTCTCTTCTCTTTCTGCCTTCCGTTCTTCTAATTCTAAACGTCTCATCTCTAATTCTTTATCTTGTCTCTCTCGTTCCAATTCTAATTTCTTCCATTCAATTTCTCTATTAATTTCCAAGGCACGCATCTTGACAGTTAGGAAGCTGATATTAAGCTCACCTGCATCACTGTCAACGTCGCTGCCCTTATCTTCCTTTTCCGTGGAAGCTATTTCCTCACCTTCCTTTGTACTAGGAGTCTCGCCTTCCTGTTTCTCTTCTGCCTTCAGGTGCCGGTGAACCTTGGACAAGATCTCCACACGGGAATCACTGGCACGGATCTTGATCTCCAGGTAGGCGCTCACTAGTACAAGCTCTGGTTTGCTCAGATACTTTAATCTGGCAATACAGTCCACTCTGTTCAGAAAAGCCTGAACATCGTCCAGATCATCGATGGTAGCTTTGTCTGCCATTGTCACAGATGGAACACTTTGCACTTAACACACTGCTTACACGTTAGCACTTAACACACCGAGCACTGTTCTACGCCAATATTGCACCAAACACTGCACTTGCCAATATTGCACGTAATCACTCCGGGCACCGCACTACCCAATATTGCACTGAGTCCAAGCGAACACTTCGCTCTACAATATTGCACTGAATCACTGAGCACTAGTCAATATTGCACTTAATCGCTTAATCACAGCGAGCACCGCACTGCACAATATCGCGCTTAGTCACTCTGAGCACCGCACAGGACGTATAACGTCGCAATCGTCACACAGGGGAATTATATACAGGGATTACGCCACTTCACCACCCCTGTCAAACATACTTAACAAGGGGACGGATCCCGCTGGGGATGCCAATTATGTTACGGCCCTCTCGGGACGCAACGGGGTTCTTACTCTGATGTAGTTAGAGGAAGATATATATCCGGCCCCAAGCCAGTAGAGGCTATCAAGGGATGCGATCCGTGACGCAAGTAACTTAAAGGGAGTAGGGAAAGAAAGGTAAGAACTTAATATAATATAATTTTTACCATCACCATTTAAATATATAGAAATAAAACGTACACAAGGGGGAGGGGTATTAACTCTTTACAAAGGGGATCAACACTGTAGTCTTCTGCTGGAGACTATGGATCCTTGAAGCTAGGTGCTGAGTCCGCGGTGCTTTCTTCGTGGCCTCAAGACGTGTCCTCTGAGAACGCCGAGCATACCCTGGCCACAGGTCAGCCACAACACAGGTCCACTGGGGGCACCGTCGTGGAGGCCGTCAACCACACGTCCAGCAGGTCTGCTGGCAGGTACTGAGCCACCAAGGCTGGTACGGCCACTCCACGAACGATAAAAGGGGTACGCCCTAGACAGGAGTCTCGTGTGATATCACCAATCACCCTCCTGTCCTCAATACCCCAGTGGATTATCGTCTCCAACCGTCGGTCCCGGGTAAATCCTTCCACTGCCACTCCACTGGCAGGCTTAACACACCACAGTGTTCTTCCGGGGGGACGACGTCACAACAGCTGCAGCAAACTTCACAGTATGGAGACTGGCTGCCTCGGGTAGACTGACTACACCTTCAACACAGTGGTCCCAGGTTGGCTCTGTAAGCAGACACGTCATTAATAACCGGGATACTAATACACCACACTCACAGGCTCAGATACAAACGCCCGACATATCCACTCCCTAGATGGCGCTGTCGTCGGAGCACCACCTCACCAGAGGTCAGGAGCGGCGGTGTTGAGCGCTGAACCAGACTGGAAACTGGTCCTCGAGGCCAGTACACGCTGTCCTCACTAGGTGTCGTCGTCCGTTTGGCGGGGGTTTCGGGAGCTGACCCACAGATGGCGTGTTTGTCACTGCTCCAGGCTCGGACGTTGGATCTGGGTTCGTAACAGCATGTGTAAATGAAATATATGTAGTAGACATAAAAGAGGAAAATAAATTGGTTAGAAAGGCGGTGTCCAAGAACTAATTGCTTGATTCTGCAGATACAAATAGTAAACACAGACACTCACACACACACACACTCTCACTCTCTACGGGGCCTCGTAGCCTGGTGGATAGCGCGCAGGACTCGTAATTCTGTGGCGCGGGTTCGATTCCCGCACCAGGCAGAAACAAATGGGCAAAGTTTCTTTCACCCTGAATTCCCCTGTTACCTAGCAGTAAATAGGTACCTGGGAGTTAGTCAGCTGTCACGGGCTGCTTCCTGGGGTGTGTGTGGTGTGGAGAGAAAAAAAAAAAAAAAAAAAATAGTTAGTAAACAGTTGATTGATTGACGGTTGAGAGGCGGGCCTAAAGAGCAAAGCTCAACCCCCGTAAAAACACAACTAGTAAACACACACACACACACCCACACACCCACACACTACCCTCCATAACACATTTTCCGACGAATGTTTCTGCATATCCTTGAGGTGAGCTCAACTACCTTCACAAAATATTAATGCAACACACTTCCTCGCCAAGGGTTATGGGATATTTTTAACTTGTGGAATTATTTTACATTTCGTGCTCTAAACATTAAAATTTTACATATGTTTTGCATGCTAATTGCATCTTTTGAGTTGACTGTGAAGAGAATTAATGTTTTATGCTGCCTTATAAAAAAAATCCTTAGCTTCTGGGACTAAATTGATAATGATGAAAAAATACTAATAATGATATTAAGGGTCATAATAATAATGATATATTAATAATGATGTTGATGAGAAACTCCAGCAAGGCTGTGAGGGGGGACACGAACCACTGACCCCGACACTGCCAGTCGGATACTCTACCACTGGATTTAGCAGCATCAACATGTTAATGATGTTGATGATGATGATGGTGTTAGTCATTGTGATGAGGATAATGATGATAAAGATGATGCGGATGATGAAAAGAGGAAGAAGGAAAAAAGTACAATAAAAGGAAGAACTAAACAATGAGCAGGAGAGAGAGAGAAATACAATATATCTATTATTCATATTTTTTAATACTAATTTTACTTTTATTGTTAATTTTCATGGAATAGTAACCAAGTGTTATTTGCCAATTGTTTACGTTTTTAATTGCTGAACTGTTGGTGTGTTTTAGTAGCAAATTTGGTGTCAAATAAATTTAAAAAATGGCGTATTTAGAGAGAGGTTAGCGGGGGAACTGTTCCCATCGTGCAGAGTGAACATCAACCAGGTTGACACAAATCGCATCTCTTGTTTGGTAGAGCGTTCTTAAAGAGACGTACTTGAACAGAAGCAACATGAATGCTACGTATTTTGTAAATCTTTGAATAATATACTGCAGCCAGCAACATCTGTTCTGTGTTGGAGAGTCGGGGTTTGGGCCGTGAGACTGGCACATTTAGTCTTTTGGTCTAACAATTTAAAATAAGAATGAAGATAGAAATGCTAAGTTAGTACTAAATGCTCTATTATAAGTCTCATTTAAGAGATGTACATAAGTACACATACCTTCGCATCTGGCTGATGTACTAACATTCGCATAAAACATATTTTCGAGGTGAATTTGGCGGTAACATTTTTCACAAGTCAAGTGAAGGACGTTTCCCACTCCTGATATGGTAGATAATGGATTGAACTGGAGTCTTTTCGAGTCTTGCCTCATGATCAGACGGTATAGCGATAACTTGACATTTTCTGGGGTGACCATAACTTTCCACCCTCAAACCCCCCTTGATAAAATATTTGTAAGGGCAGCATGGTTGTGATCTACGTCTGCCTTCTTGTCTCCTGAAGATGTCAGGGTATGATCATGTGTAAAGTCGCAAGGTTCTGGTGCTTATCTCAGGTCTCTTATCACAGTAAGTATCTGTGTACCTGCGGTGGACAGCCAGTGCTCCACATTCTATTGTATTTGTTTGTCAGCAGACTTGATCTGTGTTATATTTTTTTTATTTAACTTTATTAAATGAAACTAAAAAAATGTTGGAATAATCGCTACGGGTTTTTTGGTAGAATGTGAACTGGGTTAACAACTTAGTCCACATAGATTTAGTAAGTAAAATTCATTCATTGGCATAATGCAGTATTTCACCTCGTCCAAAAATATGGATTGTAATAGCTTAAAATCATAAAGCTGTGCAGAATTTAATTAAAGTTACGGAAAGTTAACGAGAAAAGTTAACTTCCATAACTTCCCATTTCCCTGGGAGGAAATGGGAAGCTTACTCTATGATTGGAAATTTTTTCACGTATTTTGTGCGTGGTGTAAAAGTACCTTTTTCGTCGATTTCTTCTTCTTGTCAGGCGGTAAAGATTTCAGGGTATTCTGAGTGGGAATTTTTATGTAACTCGTGGTCGTGAAGCTTATGGAACATATGATCTGTTCCTATGATAATGATTGTTACGGCCACTATGGATCGCAACCGGGTTCATTGCTGGAGGAACCAAAGTACTAGCACTTTCGCGCTCTCGGCGCTCAAAAAAAAACAATACCCCACATGCTTTCGGCACTTCGCGCGCCTACGCGGTAAGACCGAAAAGTGTACACTCTTTTGACTGTCCTGACAATAATTGAAGGCGCACTTATTTAAATTTGGTATCACTGTGTTCGCAATGAAATTGTCTATAAGAGCATACCTATAAAATGCCGCCCAAGCATAAGGAGTATCAACACCAAATAAAAAACTATGCAGATCACTCGCCGAGAGCGCCAAACAGCAACAAAATGTTTCCACTCTCTTAATGGTTGCGAAGCCTACAGTTGTCCTACATCGCTAATTTTGGTATCATTGCAATCGCAATAGAATTCTCTACACGGACATATGCATATGAATGTTTAATATAGGTAATTGCCCACCCGCAAGAGTGTGTGAAGTGGAGAGTAGTTAGCCGCGAGCGCACTGGCGAAAACACAGGGGGGAAATCATGCTTGGAAAGTTTATATGTTTCCTGACCCTACTTTTCTATGTACGTATTTCTTTTTTATACCAATGTGTTCGCAATAAAATTTTCTATAAGATGAAATTTATAACATTTGTACAAAGCATGTGTAAGAGAAGCGCCAAATATAGAACCACGTCGCTCAGTATGCGTTCGCGGCAGAAACGAACGCATTGTTTTCGTTCGTTTGATGTTTGTCATGTTTATACTTGTTGAAACATTTTATAATTTCTATGACAGTGATCGCAGTAAAATTCCCTACACAGACATATACATAACACATACAAATATTTCCCACGTGTTGGATATATCAACGGCTAAAGGGAACCCACTGCCACACGCTCGCCACACCCCCAAACATACTTTGTGTATTTTTATTTTTACTCATAGAAGTTTATGTAATATAATATTCATTCCGGTACCAAAAAATTCGCAAATAAATTCTCTACAAAACAAAAGTATCCCCATCCATTTCGGTTAAAAAATGGAATTTATAGAAATATTTTTTCGATGGACGAGAAAAGTAGGCTGTTATGCGGAATCGTAAGAAAAAACGGCGACGAGTTATCTCTAATCTAAAGCGCGAAAGTGCTAGCTAGTATCCGACCCCAAGTCGGTAGTGGCTTTCAAGGAGTTGGCTTAGTAATGCAAGTAAAACACAAGGGGGGAGTTGAAAGGAATACGACACTTCATCAATTATCAATATATTCACATCTTATCACTTTCCCATCACCTTAAATAGAATCATAAACGAAGTATTACAACACTGATATATACACATGTGTCGCTCTCATAGGACACTAAGCGCTCCTCGATGCTCATGCAATGCAGCCTTGTCAACTTCCGTGTTTCCTCAACACACAGTACCGTCCTCAACCAGTACTGGGAAACACCAACGAGTCTACCCTAGCCACGGGCCAGCCTATCAACAGTATCACTAGGTGCTCCTTGTGAACGCCCACAATCACTCTCCAGCCTGGTGCTGGCAGAGAACATCTGCCTCGCGCTGCTGGGCCTCTACACGAACAAATACAAGGGTAACGAACCCCTGGCAGGGGCTTCTTGCAACTAGCTAGTTACTCTCCTCCGTAGCACCTCACTGTCAGTCGTCTCTTCTTCTAGCCAGTCCCGGGATACGCAGAATTCTGTCACTGCCACTTCACAGGCAGACAGCAGATACTACTCAGTTCCTCTTCGGCGGCGGCTCACTGCTCGCGTAAAGCAGACTGGAACAGAGAGATAATAGGCTGCCCAGGGTAGACTGACTGTCTTCGTACCACTGCAGCCCTTCGTCGCCTCTGTGGATATAGACACGTCATCAGTAAACTGGGCAGTACTGGGGACACTAGGAAATACCACTTACGGACTCTGAGGAAGTCGCCGCTCTGCTACCGGAGGGTGCTGACGTTCGGCCCGGGCTGTCAGTGTTGACCTGTAACTGCTGCGTGGTGGTCGTCTTGTTGACGGTGTGGTGCGGCCATTGGCCGGGGCCTGGCGGGTGTCATGGCGTCGACTAGTGGTGGCCGTGTTCGCCGGGTCGACACCGCCCGGCTTGATTTCTCGGCCCCCGTTGACTGGCCCTTGGTGGAGGTTGCCCTTATGGACGTCATGCGTGTGGAGTACCAAGATCTCTACGGTGTTGAGAAACTTTCCCCTACCCGGGTGGCGGTGACGTTCTCCTCGGCGCAGGTGTATCAGCTGTTTGTGCGTCGATGGGGTACACGGACGCATGTACTTCCAGGTTCTGCTGTGACGGTGGAGGTCTTCGATCCGTGGGGCCCCCTGACGTATGTGAGCGTTCATGGTGCGCCGGTGCAGTTTCCTGAGGATGAGCTGTCCGCCGCGTTCCGTCGGTATGGTGAGGTGGTGGGGCAGCGTCATGCCTGTCTGCTTAGTGGGCGCCTGAAGGGGCTCCGTATGGGTGCCCGTACTTTGCGCATGCGGCTCTCTGGGGCTATTCCCTCTCGGGTGGCTGTGTGTGGGTTTTATGTGCGTGTGTTCTACCAGGGGCAGACTCGCTCCTGTTTCCGGTGTGGTGAGGTAGGCCATTTCGCTGCAGCTTGCCGTGCCCCTCGCCCGGAGGACCCATCGGTTTTCCATGCGGATGATTTTCCACTTCTGCCGGAGGCTGGGGCGCCCCCAGTGGGCCCGGGCTCTGTGGGTGTGCCTCTGGAGGCCTCGTCCCCAGCTGTCCCTACCTCTCCGTCTGCTGCTGGGTCCTCTACTCTGTCTGTTGACTCTGATGCTCTCGCGGCTCCTGCTTCGGGTGCGCCTCTGCTGGTGGCGGCGGAGGTACATCGCGACCCGAGTGTCTCCTTGGAATCCAACGTGTGTGGTGTGGTGCCTGCGGGCGACCCGTGTGCAGTGGCCAGTGTGCTTCCCGAGGCCAGGGGCGGTGTTGTTACTGTGTCTCCTGACGGCCAGCCTAGCGGTGTTCCTGATGCTGGTGCCGTGGCGCAGCCGCCTGCTGTCGCTTGTGCTGTGCCTCCTGTGGTTGCATTGGGCTCTTCTGTTCCTCGACGAAAGCGCGCTCCGAGGGATCGGTCGCACAGCAGGGGCCCCCCTGGGAAGAGGATCGAGGCTTCGGGTGGTGTGCCTTTGGCTGGTGCTCCTCCCTCCGCTTCTCCAGTGGTTCCTCCTCCCCCTTCGGAAGCGGGATCTGGGGATGAGCGGGGCATTGAGCGTGGTGTCGGGCTCGGGGCGGCGGAGGCAGGGGAAAAACTGTGGATGGTGTCCTCGACGCCTGGGGCACCCTCTTCGTATGGTGTGTCTCCTGTGATTTTGAAGGCGGTTCCTGGCCGGTCGTCTTCCAGGGTGCGGCAGGGGGTTGAGCCTGGTGGTGTGGATGTGGCTCCCGCTGCGGGTGCGGTTGTGTCCCCTGGGGGACGCGTTGGGTTGGGGGTGTCCTGAGGTTCTCCCGATGGCGCCCTCTGTTGTCTGTGCGTCTTTGCATGTTTGTGGTTAAAATGATCTTGGGGTCCAGTTGGGCCTGTTGGATGGTGTGTGTGTGTGTGGTTGTTTTGGCTCCTGTGGGTGTGTGTTCGTTTGGGTGTGCTTGTGTGTGGGTGTGGTTTTTATGTTTTCCCTGGCTCCTGCGTGGTCCTTTTTGTTTGCCTTGTATGGGTTTTATGGTTTGTGCATTTTTGTTCTTTATGGTATGTGTGCTTGTATGCTCCTATGTCTTTGGAGCGTGCCTCTTCTGTCTTTTGTGATTTTCTGTGTGGGGATTGGGGTGCCCGGGTTATGTTTGGTCCTCCCCCCCCTCCTTTTCATGTACTACTGTTCCTGTGTTATGAGTGTTCTTTTTGCCAGCCATGTACTTTGCCTTGGGCTATTTATGTATTATTTATCTGTTCTTGATTTGTGTTTTGTGTTCTGCCTTTGTATTATGTCTTTTTAATTATGCATGAGGAAACGGAGTAAGAAACAAGAAATGTACTCAGTTATTTCTGTTTGACTTTCCATGTTCTGTATTTCCATGTTTTTTGTTTAATGTAGTTTTGTAATTTTGCCTCTTAGGGGTTTCGGAGGCCTGTTGTTCTGTACTTTTATGCACCTGTGTTTGGGTTGTTGGGCTGGGCTTGTATGTGCGCTCTCCTTTTGTCTTTCTGTACTTAAGGTTGTGTGGATGTGCCTATGTTTTATGTTATTTCTATTGTGTGCTATTTATGTCATGTTCTGTTTTTTGTGGTAAATACTGTCCCCGTTTCTGGGTTCTCTTTTGTTTTGTGCCTTGTGTCATGTGTTTTCTTTATTGGTTTTTGTTGAGTATGTTTAGTGTATCCGTGGTTTACTTCCTTTGTTATATTGTCCTTTGTATGTTCTTAACTTGTTCTTTCGGCGGGTGTCTGTTTTGTACATTGTGTATTCTTTTATAAAAATAAAAAAAAAAAAAAAACTTACGGACTCTGACATTGATATAAACTTCTATCCCGATAGATGGCGCTGATTTCTAGGCGCCATCTCACCAGAGATCAGCTACAGCGACACTTCGGGCTGACCAAGGCAGGAATCTAGAGTCTCTTGCAGGTATCATACCGCCACCACCAGATGGCGTCGTCCATTTTGTAGGGGTTTGGGAGCAGACTCACAGATGGCGTTGACGTCGCTACTCCATTCTCCGACGATGGAGTCGGGTTCGTAACAATGATTGATGTTTCCTCCATACATCATGTATAACGTGCAATAGTGAGTTTCATGCGAATTATTGCACACATGAAAGACGATTTTGAAATTTATGAAGTGCGCATATCATAAGAGTACATACGTTCTTGAGTACTCACATGGGAAGAGTGAACAACATATCTTGAGGTTATTTTGAGATGATTTCGGGGCTTAGCGACCCCGCGGCCCGGTCGTCGACCAGGCCTCCTTTTTGTTACACTCCCTCCTGAAAGTAGAACGTAGCAGCTGTCTAACTCCCAGGTACCTATTTACTGGTAGGTAGCAAGGACATCAGGGAGAAAAAAACATTTTGCACATTTGTCTCCGCCTCCACCGGGGATCGAACCTGGAACTTCATGACTACGAATCCGAAGCGCTGTCCACTCAGCTGTCAGTCGCCCTGACAGCTGGGCGCCATATATATGCGTAGAGATATAACTAGCATCCTAGGTCAATATACACACAAACAGACACAAACACACACACGCGCAAACATACACACAGACATACAACTATACACACAAACAGACAAACATTCACACAAACAGACACACACACACACACACGTGTGTTTGGGAACACAGGACACAGGTGGAAATTGAGTACCCAAATGAGCCAGAGAGACATTAGAAAGAAAGTTTTCTGTGTCAGAGTAGTTAACAAATGGAATGCATAAGGAAGTGAAGTGGTGAAGGCTGACTCCATACACAGTTTCATGTGTAGATATGATAGAGCCCAGTAGGCTCAGGAATCTGTGCACCAGTTGATTGACAGTTGAGAGGTGGGACCAATGAGTCAAAGCTAAACCCCCGCTAGCACAACTATGTAGGTACACACACACACACACACGTAAGTAGTGACACTGTAAAATATGTATAAGTTATGAAGCAAGTGAATAGATTCTAAATACACATTAGACATGAATTGTTCAAAATTGTTTACAAAAACATGTATAAGACATACAACGTGAGAAACAGCTTCGACGTCAGCTCTAGACACGTGGTGTGAGAGAAACGTCTCTCAACCCCCCCCCCCCATCCCCACGACACACCGGCAGCGCGAATGTGCGTTAGAATAGTTAATGACTCAACTGCCAGTTGTCCTGTCAGCCCAAGTATCCACCAACCTGCGCTACATACACACATATATACACACACACGCTCACACACGCACATACACACACACGTGCGCGCGCTCGCACACATATACACGCAATTAAATCGAAAATAGTAAATAACAAATAGTAAATACACATACTCATATACTTGATCAAGGCCCCGCGAGCTAGAAGACACTGCTCGGAGGTCGTAGTCCTAAGGACCCAGGTTCGATTATCGGCCGAGGCAGAAACAAAGTTTACACAGTTTTTTTCACCTGATGAGCCTGCTCACCTAGCAGTGACCAGGCACATCAGTGATATATATATATATATATATATATATATATATATATATATATATATATATATATATATATATATATATATATATATATATATATATATATGGGGGGATACATAAGGGATAAACATAGGGGCTGCAGAAGGCTTATTGGCCCATACGAGGCATCTCCTATCTAAACACAAAGATTAATCCAGTGTAATTGGCCTGTTATGTTGGACATTGTCTTCTGTGTTGGCATCGATATGTTCTTTGTCTTGTCCTTACTCTCATGGTGGGTAGAGTAAATAGTTCCGTGATTTGGATGTTCATGGTAGGTCGCTCTATTCTTATGTGAATTGCCTCAAGAATTTGTAATCTTCTTGAATCTTGGGTTTTGTCTATTATGCAAGTATTCTTGTTCAACATTTCTCTTGTTAGAGTAATGTCATGGGCTTGTCTCATGTGATTCCTAGGGGCACCAGATTCACATGAGACAAGCCCATGACATTACTCTAACAAGAGAAATGTTGAACAAGAATACTTGCATAATAGACAAAACCCAAGATTCAAGAAGATTACAAATTCTTGAGGCAATTCACATAAGAATAGAGCGACCTACCATGAACACCCAAATCACGGAACTATTTACTCTACCCACCATGAGAGTAAGGACAAGACAAAGAACATATCGATGCCAACACAGAAGACAATGTCCAACATAACAGGCCAATTACACTGGATTAATCTTTGTGTTTAGATAGGAGATGCCTCGTATGGGCCAATAAGCCTTCTGCAGCCCCTATGTTTATCCCTTATGTATCCCCCCATGTTTTTCACCTTCATTGTATTATCACCTGACCTAATGCGGGTATAAAATCAACTAATATATATATATATATATATATATATATATATATATATATATATATATATATATATATATATATATCACTATATAATATAGTAAAAGGGAAGGGAGTACCACCTCTGGCTGGAAGAAGGGGGACCCATAGCCTCGGAGGAAACCACACATAACGCATTGGGGGGAATGTAGGTCCCCTCCAATACAGTTTCTGTGTGCTTTTCTCCTACAACCCTTTCCCCTTTTTGTTTTTTCCTTTATTGTGTATTTAAAGGTTACAAAACATACAAGACAAATGCCTAAACGTTATGGATCTCTCGAAGCTCCTCCGCTTGTGGATAGGAACCGAGGACGCAGGAAGCATTTCCCCTCTGGATCGCCACACTGAGACGCTGAAACAAAAAACGGGAAGCCCTTGGGTCTCTGATGACGTCAATGAGCTTGGAACCCAATTCCTTGAGAAATCCCAAGGCACTCTTGCCCCCAGGGGCCATGCGTCTCAGACGCTATGGTAACAAAGAGGTATTGACCTTCCAGTCGCCTGTACTTGAGTGATTTAGCTGTTTCCCTGTGGTTGGCCGCCCCACCTGCTTGATCAGCTCCGAAGTGTACATAGGTGTCAGCCAGGGTGGATACACATGTGTAGTCCCATACCAACTGTCTACCCTCCTTCCATGAGTATATGGTGATGCCATCTGGGCAAAGTGTGGGGAAATCCGGGTTTTGGACCCCTAGGATGCGAGGTTCTCTCGCCGCTGGGCACCTAGCTGAGACGAGGCTTCTCTTGATGAAGTCATTGACCTCGTTGTGTCTTGCATGCCAGCCCTTTGTGCTTCCGCAATGCAACCCATGCAGTCCGTATTGGTCTGCTTCCACCCTGTTGCAAATACACTTGTATTCAGTGTGAATTGGGGCACCAAGGCGGAGGGTCACTGCTACACGAAGGGATTCTGGATCTAGGCGCGTGCCCATTGCCGACATGGGTACTGCCAGGAGGAAGTCTCCTGCATGGGGGGAAAGCCCGATGCTCTGAGGTGGGCTTTCTCCTTGTCTGATGTTGCGACGCTTAGCATGGCATCAGCTACTTTTTCCACTAGAGGGTGGTCCCAGCCGGACTGTTTGTGTTGTTTTGTTGACTCTATAATGGTTGCTGGGGCTGCAAGAACATCCCACTGATTTGAACATTCAGTGAAAGCAGGATCGTGTATTCCTGCTGAATCTCTCAGGGTTGCAGGTAAAATATCTCTGGCGAGGTCGTGCGATGCATGGGAGGAGGAAAGGAAGGCTGGTAGAGCAATTTGTGAGGCTGTGCGGACACCAAGGCCGCCGAGTCTTACAGGAAGGGTTGCTTGCTCCCACTGAGAGTCGTCCAATGGCAGGTTCAGGACTTTCACCAGCATGGACCTCAGAAGGGTGTCATACACATTTAACTTAGGGCTGCTGTAGGATGGAGAACATCTAAGACAAGTAGGTCAACTTAGGGAGAGACAGGCATCTTGTGAGGAGAAAGAGAGCATCATGGGCATCAATCTTGTCAATCCTGTCCAGCATTCTCTTTAGGTCAGTGATTTTTGCAGCCAGGACCTCCTCGATTGCTCGTGGGCCAATGGGGGCACCCAGGAGAGTGCAGTCCGGTGGCTCGACAACGAGAATGTCTGGGAGAACATTTTGTATTTGCCCAGTGATGTCTGGGTTGCGGGAGATTATTTCACATTTGGATGCATTGAGAATGAGGCCTAAGGCTGCTCCCTGCTCCTGGATTTTCCTTATATCCTCCAAAATGGTTTCCGGAGTTCCAGCGAGTGCCATCATCCAGGTACCAGATGTTTAGCTCGCTTGTCAGACTATCAGTGACCTCTTAGATAGCTAGGCAGAAAAGGAGGGGGGCTAAGGGGTCACCTTGTTGGACACCTTCACAGGAGTTTATTTCATGCTCCCCAAAAAGAAGCTTAGAGTCCCCACTGTAGCACGATCGGATGAATGGGTAAAGGGGACGGAAATGGTTGTGTACAACCCTGAGGACAGCGTCTCGTCTGACTTGATTGAAGGCATTTTTGAAGTCAAGCTTTACTAGTGCCTTCTGGTCCAGGAGATCAGCAATGTAAGCCCGTGCTGCAAGTGCTGCAGCTTCACAACCTAGGGGGATCCCAAACCCGAGCTGATGAGGTTTCAGCAAGGTGGCTGCTTCCTGGCTGATAGATCTGACTGCAGCCTTAGCTATGAGGCGTCGGAGAGTGTTGCCAACGGCAATGGGCCTGATACCCCTATCCTTCTTCTTTAGAGCACAGAGTGCTGTCCATAAAAGAGAGGCTGATGTCCTCAGGGATGCCGCCAGCCAAACACATGTTGGAGAATCTGGTAAGTTCCACTAGAAGGTCCTTTGCAGCATCTCCAAGCACCGGGTTCAGCATTTGTTTTATGTGCTGGGGTCTTAGGCCTGTAAAGCCCCCTGCTGAACCTGTTGGGAAAGACATGGCTGCTTTGTACACCTCAGATTCTCGAACAGTCAAGGGTTCTATTCCAACATTGTTTTCCTGGGGATCCCTGCTGCTGTCGGGGGCTCTGGGTGGGTGTTTGTCTTGAAGAGCCTCTGCTGTCGTGGCGTTCCTGGGGGCAATGGTGTTATCGCTGGTCATGATTCTGATGGCACCTGTGGTATTGCCCTCTTCTATTTTCTTGGTGATCTGTGCTCTCATTTTGTGGTTCTCAGATGAGTTATTGTTGGTCGTCCTGCGGCTGGTGTTTGTGGTGTTTGTGTGTTACTGAGGAAGTCTTGGTTGTAGGGTTGATGTAAAGTCATGACTTGGTTACTGACTTTAATACTTAATATGATTACATGACTAGTAGCTACCAAGCTTGGCGGGCGCCCTGTACGCTCTATTGTTTACCTTCCTCTCTCTGGCGTCTGCTCCGCCACACATAGAAAACGGATGGTACCATTTTCTGTGAACATGACATCCCTCCTTTTCTTTAAAAAGAATGAATACAGGATGTCTACCATGCTTGTAGCACAAAGCAAAGTTATTGACACAAAGTAAGTTATTACCATATCAAGAGATACTGCATACATTTAACATTAATTAAGCACACAAAGAATTTAAACAACTTAATCTTTTCCACAAAGGATTTCAATGTTAAAAATACATATGCAATGTTAAACAAACATGAAAGAAACTGTACTACAAAGTTACAAAATATTGAATGAGATATCTGCATTATTCAAACAATATTAAATTTAGTTTAGCACAATAAGTAAATTCTTTTCATTACATAGGAACACAATTAATCATCCAATCGTGTAGGGCGTTTAACATGACGTTTAGGACGAGAGTCCTTAAATGCAATAACATCCCTTGATGAATTGTTTGTCGGGTTATAACTATTTTTTTCTTTTTCTTTTGCACGACTTTGCACTTCATCATTTTCTACACTAGTTGGAATCACTTTGAAATAAGCCATATTACGTGTTATACTATGATCTCTATTACTAGCTGTTACCATAGTTCCTTTTACACTAATCACTTTATATGGTTTTGTATCATACGGCATATCTAACTTTCCCTCTTTTTTCTTTTTAACGAGAACAGTGTCACCAACCTTTATGAACTGTTCCTTTGCACGTTGATCATGAGCAATTTTCATTTTGCCCTTGGCTAGTGCATCCTTCTGAGCGAGACGTTTATCCGTTACCTCGGCTGGCATGACGGGTAGTGCGATTCTCATAGGACGTCCAAATAAAAGTTCGCCAGGCGACTTGCCCAGTGTTCCATGTGGTGTTGCACGGTAGTTCCTGAGAAAAGCATACATAGCTTGTTTCCAGGATCGTCCTTCGGCATGAGCACAGCGTACCGCTTTCATGAGAGGTTGCATGAATCTCTCAACTTCTCCATTTGCTTGAGGATGTAGTGGCATCACACGGCGGTGTTTGAATCCAATATGCTCAGCAAAGTTGACAAAGTCTTGTCCATTGAATGGCGGTCCATTGTCCGTCTTGACAACTTCAGGAATGCCAAAGTTTGAAAAGATCTTGTCAAGTTTCGGGATGACGGCCTTTGCAGATGTGGAATTGATGATTTCTACTTCTGGATAACGTGAGTGATCATCAATGACTACCATCAAGTACTCTCCAGTTGGTAGTGGTCCGCAGAAGTCCATTGATACTTCCGTCCATGGTGCAGCAGGTAGTGGTGAAGGTTGTAGAGGTGTTGGTCTTGAAGTATCCACTGCAGCTTGGCAAGGGACACAGGCATCATGCATATCCTTTGCTTGACGATCAATGCCAGGAAACCACACCTTTTCTTGTAGCAGCTGTTTGGTCCTAACAAGACCTTGGTGTCCTTGATGTGCAAGCTTCAGAGCACGTTGCTGGAGAACAGCTGGAATAACGATACGAGTACCTCGCAGCACAGTGTCGCGTTGTTGCGTAACACTTAATTCTGTCTGGATGCGTTCAAGTGCTTTGAATGCATCTTGGTCAACTCCTGAGGGTGGGATGCGTGGAAACTTTTTCTTAGTCAATGCATCCACTGTTGCTTGCAGAGTTGGGTCCTCTAGGGTTGCAGTACGGATTTCATCAAGAGTAAGAGCCTTAGGGACTGCATCACAGGTTACAGAGTGTACATATTCCTCGGCAACTTGCTGATGCTTGGTGATGGTGAAACTGTTTGCAGGATGTCGACTGATGTAATCAGCGGGATTGCCTGCACCCGGCTTGTATTTCACCGTAAAGTTGTATGGTTGCAGACGAAGAGCCCATCTCTCAATGCGAGCTGGTGGTTTGGACTTTGGATTATTGAAGATGGTCTCCAACGGTTTGTGGTCAGTGACCATCGTGGTGAAGGGCGCACCAAGCAGATACACATTGAAGTGTTCACAGCCCCATACAAGAGCAAGAGCTTCCTTCTCTGTCTGACTGTATCGTTGCTCAACATCTGTGAGAGAACGGCTGGCGTAGGCAATTACTACTCTGGAATCTGGTTGACCAGGTTTGTGTTGGGCTAAAACAGCACCTAAACCAACAGGACTAGCATCCATCGTTAACTCAGTGTCCATTGATGGATCAAAGTATGCAGCAGTCGCATTCTCTACTAGTGCATCTTTCACAGCATCAAATGCATTTTGCTCGATCTCGCTCCAGTACCATGATGCATTTTTCTTCAGGAGCTCACGTAGAGGCTTTGTAATGGTAGCAAAATCTGGAATGAAGCGAGAACAGTAGTTTGCCATTCCCAGAAAACTATGTACTTCAGTGGACGTTGAAGGAGGTGCAGCATTCTTGATATCTGCAACTTTCTTAGGATCTGGAGACAGACCTTTGTCACTAAGTACATGTCCAAAGAATTCAATTTTATGTTGATTGAACTCACACTTTGCTCGGCTTAGCGTCAAATTCTTTTCTCGTAAGCGTTGCAATGTTGCACGAAGAGCTTTGTCGTGTTCAGCTTGGGTACGGCCATAAACAATGATGTCATCAGACATGTTGTCAGCATTAGGTATGTCTTGCAATACCTGGCTGATGATGTGCTGGAATACCTCGGCAGCACTGTTAATACCAAAACTCAGGCGCTTGTACCTATACAGACCTCGATGTGTCGTAAACGTTGTGATGAATCGACTCTCCTCATCAAGTTCAAGCTGATGATAGCCCTTGTTTAAATCTAACTTGCTGAATACAGTTGCACCATTCAAGCGGTAGATCATATCATCTACAGTCGGTGTAGGATGGCGTTCACGCATTATTGCCTTGTTGGGAACACGCATGTCCACACAAATGCGTATCTCATCTGGATTCTTCGGCTTTGGTGGAGTGACAATTGGGCTTACCCATGGTGTTGGGCCTGTTACTGGTTCAATGATATCTAGCTCCATCAGCCTATCCAGTTCGGCATCGACTTTCTTGCGAGTATGGAATGGTTGTCGGCGATGTGGTTGGGCAACTGGAATTACATCTGGGTTGATATGCAGATGTACTTTGCTATCAGTATAACAACCTATGGATTTAAATCGATCAGAAAATTCAGCAACAATAGCATCCACATTGTTTGCAGATTCCACTGCTACAGCATTAGAAAGCTGAAGTAGCCCCAATTTAGTTGAAGTCTTGTAACTGAGTAAAGACTCCTTTGCATTCCTAACAACATGGAATGTAGTAATGAGCATTGCATTCTTTGACTTAATCTCTGCAGTGAAAGTTCCAATCACTGGCAAGGCTACCTTTGAAGCATAGGCAGTGGCTTTGCCATTATAGTTTTCAAGCTTTGGGAACTGTTTTTTAAATTTCTCATAGTGGCACTCAGCAATGGTGTCAATGTTTGATCCAGTGTCAATGAGAACCTTGAGACAAATACCAGCAATGTATACACATGTCTCTAGGTTGTTTGGAAGATCATCCCATTCTGTGATTGCTTGTACTCCATAAGTATAATCACATTCACTGTCATCTGAGAATGGTTGTAATGAAATGTTGTCTTGCACATTATTAACATTCTGGATATGAGGTGCAATATTGTGTTTACCACCTCGACCCCTATGACCTGATCCTCGTACAGTGCTTTTATTCATTGACTGTGGTTTCTTTAGTGCGGAACGACACATAGCACCAAAATGACCTAGTTTTCCACACTCATAGCACTTCTTACCTTGAGCAGGACAAAAATTATCTTGGTGTGGGTAGTCTCCTCCACAATTGTAACATTTATTGTTGACACCCTCTGATGTGGGTCGTTGTGACTGCTTGAGCCTTGTTCCTTGACCCCAGTTGTGACGTGGTTCTCGGCTAAATTTACTGTTAGGTTTGCCATGATATCTTCTTTGATCACGGTGTCCTCCCTGAACCTTACGTACCTCATCACTGTTAGTAACAGTGGCAGAACCGTTATTAGCACTGCACTCCATGACACGAGCATCACGTGCAGCATCTTCCATTCGACGAGCCATATCCAGTATCTTGGTAAGAGAACTGTCATCATCAACAAGTTCTAGAGCTCTTCGACGAAGACGTGTAGATGTGCATGTTTCAATTATTTGCTGTTTGATTTCTTTGTCAACATCAGCAAACTCACAATGGGCTGCTAAACCCTGCAGACGTGTGTGGTATTGATCCACAGTTTCATTAGAGAGTTGTTTTGCTCTCCTGAAATGCATAATTTCCATTGCAGTATTTTGCCTTGGTTTGAAATGCTCTGTTAGTTTGGCTTTGGCAGTGTCATAATCTTTGGCACCACCAGTGTCTTTCAGTGTGTCAAAGATGTCACAAACTCTATCACCTGCATAATGAAGTAGAAAGGCACGCTTTCTTTCAGCACTTTTGATGTCAGAAACTATCAACAAATTTTCAAACCTTTTAAGCCATTTGACCCACCTCTGTGACAGGTTTGTCTGGTCACAGTCAGGATCAAATGCAGGAAACTGAGGTATATTTGCCATTTTTTACTGAATAAATGTAAACTTATCACTTAAATGTTCCTCAGAATATTAAACACTTACTGCACTGTATATGTTAGTCAAGAATTCACTGTAATTACTTTAATTTTGCAAAGCACACAAGCATTTTAATGCAAAAGTTCACAACAGTGCACAATATAGCAGCAACTGACTTCTTACCTAGCCCTTGTGTACATGTGTTGTTCCTACTCACAGCAGCAGCACAGCAGTTGGCACAGCAGTTGGTACAGCAGCAGTTGGTACAGCAGTTGGTACAGCAGTTGGTGCAGCAGTTGGTGCAGCAGTCAGTTCAGTGTGATGAATTTTGTAGCACGAAGCGTCGTTTCGTAACCAAAACATCAGGTTTTGTACACATCAAAGCGTCGTTTCGTACACAACGTCGGCAGATTCCTCAGTACACAGTTTCTTCAGCATAGCTTGGGTAGCACACAGCTTGGGTAGCACACAGCATTGGTTAGCACACAGCATCGTTTAGCACACAGCATTGGTTAGCACACAGCATCGGTTAGCATACAGCATCGGGATGGCGCTCACAGCTTCTCTTCCTCCTCCAGGCAGCATGCTTCTCCCTTGTGTTTGAAACTGAACAAATACCTGCGTTCACAGTTCATCCTCGTCGCCAATGTGGTGTTTGTGTGTTATTGAGGAAGTCTTGGTTGTAGGGTTGATGTAAAGTCATGACTTGGTTACTGACTTTAATACTTAATATGATTACATGACTAGTAGCTACCAAGCTTGGCGGGCGCCCTGTACGCTCTATTGTTTACCTTCCTCTCTCTGGCGTCTGCTCCGCCACACATAGAAAACGGATGGTACCATTTTCTGTGAACATGACAGTGTTCTTGGCACGAGGGGGGAGGCGGACCAGGTTGTCTGCTCTGGGGAATTCATTAAGAGCCCTGATTACAGAGGTTGCTAATGACTTGTCTCTCCTGGGCGGTAATGCTAGGCATGCATTCCCAAATAGAAGGAGATTGTGCCACGATTCAGAGTTTCTGGGAGCACTATTGACCTTTGTCAGCAGACTGGTGAGTTTGGCTGCTGCTTGGTGACGGGCAGCCTTGGGGATGTGGGGCAAGGTCCTGGTGGACGTCGCTTTGACTGCTTCAAGCAGATTATCTGCTGAAATGAAGTTGAGGGAGGTATTGTTCCTCGCTCCTGCAGCAGGTTGTCCATCGTCACTGCCCCGGGGCAGGCGCCTAGACCCTAGACAACCACCTGAATTGAGAGAATGATAGCGGACAGTTCCATTTGAATTGAGACGATACCGTCTGTCACACACTTGACAGTTTCCTCTTGGGTGGTCATGTTCTTGGCTGGAAAGAGGCTGTGTGTCAGGTGCGACATGTGCCATGCCTAGATGTGATGACGCCTGGCTGCCCACTGAGTGCACCCTCTCCTTCCCAGGTGGAGAGTAACACGGCAAGCATTACCCTCCTGGGGGAGTTGGGCATGGCCTGGGCACCGTGTGTGGGTAGGCTGTGTGTTGATGGGCGGCTGGCTGGGTCGCACGCAGGTAGCGGGGTGGGGGAAGATGGGTGGCCTGGGTGGTGGAGGTGGGGTACGCGAGGGAGGCCGCCGTCACACTTGTTACACACTATCAACACTCGGGGAAATCACTAGGGCACTTTGTTTTTAACACTACACTCACCGATTTGCTTATGAACGCACTAACTTTCCACTAACATCACTGTAGGCAGCTCGAGAGCCTCCCCCCACCACTATATATATATATATATATATATATATATATGTCGTACCTAGTAGCCAGAATGCACTTCTCAGCCTACTATGCAAGGCCCGATTTGCCTAATAAGCCAAGTTTTCCTGAATTAATATATATTTTTTTTTTTTCTTATGAAATGATAAAGCCACCCATTTCATTATGTATGAGGTCAATTTTATTTTATTGGAGTTAAAATTAACGTAGATATATGACCGAACCTAACCAACCCTACCTAACCTAACCTAACCTATGTTTGTAGGTTAGGTTAGGTTAGGTAGCCGAAAAAGTTAGGTTAGGTTAGGTTAGGTAGGTTAGGTAGTTGAAAAACAATTAATTCATGAAAACTTGGTTTATTAGGCAAATTGAGCCTTGCATAGTAGGCTGAGAAGTGAGTTCTGGCTACTAGGTACGACATATATATATATATATATATATATATATATATATATATATATATATATATATATATATATATATATTTATGGTTAGGTTAGGTTAGGTAGCCGAAAAAGTTAGGTTAGGTTAGGTTAGGTAGGTTAGGTAGTTGAAAAACAATTAATTCATGAAAACTTGGTTTATTAGGCAAATTGAGCCTTGCATAGTAGGCTGAGAAGTGAGTTCTGGCTACTAGGTACGACATATATATATATATATATATATATATATATATATATATATATATATATATATATATATATATATATATATATATATATATATATATATTTATGGAAGGGAGTACCACCTCTAGCTGGAAGAAGGGGGACCCATAGCCTCGGAGGAAACCACGCATAACGCATTAGAGGGAATGTTTAGATCCCCTCCAATACAGTTTCTGTGTGCTTTTCTCCTACCACCCCCTTCCTTTTTTATTTTTTGTGCTTTATTATGCATTTGATGGTTACAAGATATACATGGGTTGACACAAAAATAATAATGCAAAAAGGTGCTTAAAGGTTATGGATCTCTTGAAAAACACAACAATGGGAAACATTGATGAATGTCACAGACGGGTTCGATCATTGTTGCAAGTCAAACACTTCTTCGAATTCCTCTGAAGTTGGACTAGTGCCCAAGACGCAACAGGCATTTCCCCTCTGAATCGCAACACTGAGGCGCTGGAACAAGAAAATTTTTGCTCTCAGGTCTTTTGTAGCGCTGATCAATTTGTCCCCCAATTCCTTCAGGAACTTCAATGCACATTTTCCTCACGAACCGAGGGTCTCCGAGCCGATCGGAACAAAGCTGTAGCAGTGTGCTAGACCTCTGTATTTAATAATTTTCTGCGATTCCCTGAAAGAAGCAGCACCACCGCTTTCACGTGTGCTGTAGTGGAGGTAGGTACTGGCCAGTGTGGCAGCGCACGTGTAGTCCCATACCACTTGCTTACCATCCTTCCAAGGTAGCAAGGTGACCCCATCAGGGCGCTTCTGAGGGTCGTTAGGTCTGGATAAGTGTGGTTCTCTTTGTGCCGGGCAGCGGGCTGTGGCGAGGCTCCTCTTGATGATGTCGTTGACTTCTTCATGTCTTGCGATTTTACCCTGTGATTTACGACATACCAGACCATGACGACCATATTGGTCTGCCATCGCAGTTCCGCAGATGCACCTATGTTCGGTGAGGATCGGGGCGGCAAGGCGAAGGGCAACTCCAATGCGGAGAACGTCATGACTGAGGCGTGATATATATATATATATATATATATATATATATATATATATATATATATATATATATATATATATATATATATATATATATGACGACTGAAAATTCACACCCCAGACAAGCACCCCATTCAGGCTTGTTCGCATATATATATATATATATATATATATATATATATATATATATATATATATATATATATATATCACTAAGAACTCTTTGACCCGGCCAGGATTCAAACCCATGCCGTCCAGGATCACCCCTAAACGTACACAGTACCGTGACCACCGCACCAATGATCGTCAATGGTGGTCACGGTACTGTGTACGTTTAGGGGTGATCCTGGACGGCATGGGTTTGAATCCTGGCCGGGTCAAAGAGTTCTTAGTGATATATGGCTTGTGCGTTCATGCAGCTTTCTCACATATATATATATATATATATATATATATATATATATATATATATATATATACTTATATATATATATATATATATATATATATACTTATATATATACATATATATATATATATATATATATATATATATATATATATATATATATATATATATATATATATATATATATATATATATATGTCAATACGATAAAGGATAATAGTTTGGGAGACAGTACATTATACAACCAACATTTAGAAAGGCAGGGTCCAGGAGCTAACCTGATCGATTCTGCAGGCACAAATAAGAAACAAACACACACAAACACACATCATCACACAAGAGGTCAAGAGACACCTGCTGGATCTGGATGTTAGAGACGCTGTTGGTCCAGACAGGATGTCGCCATGGGTACTGAAAGAGTGTGCAGAGGCACTTTGCTTGCCACTCTCTATAGTTTAAAGTAGGTCATTGGAGACGAGAGACCTACCAGAAATATGGAAGACGGCGAATGTGGTCCCAATATACAAAAAGAGCGACAGGCAGGAGGCACTGAACTACAGGCCAGTGACTATTGACATATATACCATGCAACATGATGGAAAAGATTGTGAGAAAAAACTAGAAACACATCTGGAGAGAAAGGATTTCGTGGCAAATCGCCAACATGGGTTCTGGGAGGGCAAATCTTGCCCGATTGACATAATAGAATTCTACGACCAGATGACAAGGATTAAGCACGAAAGAGAAGGCTAGGCGGAATGCATTTTCTTGGATTGTCGGACAGCCTTTGACACAGTACCGCATAAGAGGCTAGTACATAAGCTGGAGAGACAGGCAGGTGTAGGTTGTAAGGTGCTCCAGTGGATAAGAGAGTACCTAAGCAATACGAAGCAGAGAGTTACAATGAGGGGTGAAACCTAAGATTAGCGTGAAGTCAGCAGTGGAGCACCGGAGGGATCTGTACTCGGTCCTATCTTATTTCTGATATATGTAAATGATCTTCCGGAGGGTATAGATTCATTTCTGTCAATGTTTGCTGACGATGCCAACATTATAAGAAGGATTAAGACAGAGGAGGACTGCTTGAGGCTTCAAGAAGACCTAGAAAAGCTGCAGGAATGGTCGAACAAATGGTTGTTAGAGTTTAACCCAAGCTAATGTAATGAAGATAGGTGAAGAGAGCAGCAGGCCAGATGCAAGGTATCATCTGGGAGATGAAATTCTTCAAGAGTTAGAGAGAGAAAAAGACTTGGGGGGTTGATATCACGCCAGACCTGTCCCTTGCAGCCCATATCAAGAGGATAACATCAGTGGCATATGCCAGGCTGACCAACATAAGAACGGCATTCAGAAACTTGTGTAAGAAATCATACAGAACTTTGTTTACCATATATGCCAGGCCAATCCTGGAGTAAGCACCCCCAGCGTGGAGTCCATATCTAGTGAAGGATAAGACTAAACTGGAAAAGGTTCAAAGGTTTGCCACCAGACTAGTACCCGAGCTGAGAGGTATGAGCTACGAGGAGAGACTACGGGAATTAAACATCACTTCGCTGGAAGACAGAAGAGTTAGGGGGGACATGATCACCACATTCAAGATTCTCAAGGGAATATATAGGGTAGATAAAGACAGGCTATTTAACACAAGGGGCACACGCACTAGGGGACACAGGTGGAAACTGAGTGCCCAAATGAGCCACAGAGATATTAGAACGAACTTTTTTATTGTCAGAGTGGTGGACAAATGGAATGCATTAGGAAGTGATGTGGTGGAGGCTGACTCCATACACAGTTTCAAGTGTAGATATGATAGAGCCCAATAGGCTCAGGAATCTGTACATCTGTTGGTTGACAGTTGAGAGGCGGGACCGAAGAGCCAGAGCTTAACCCCTGCCAGCACAATTAGGTGAGTACAATTAGGTGAGTACACACACACACAAGGGAAGGAGAGACAAAGGGAGGAGCTGAGTGAGGTAAGGGAGGAGCTGAGTTAGTTCAGGAAGTGAGGGATGGACAGAGGATGAAGGGAGAGTGAGAGAAGAAAGGATTCCCGGAATGAAGAAAGACCGAAGAGAGTGAGGGACTGAGTGAGGAAGGGCAGAAGCATGAAGAGATCACATGGACACCAGTAACGTGAGACTCCAACGTCGTGTGCCGCGAGAATAAGCCGGAAAGATTTAGGTTTTATGGTAAGAGTAACACAATTACCAGCCAGGACACCGGCTGCCTCTGAGGGACCTGGAAAGCCCACCACCCGGGTGATAATGTACAGCGGTAGTGGCACCATTAGCGAGAGATCCCGGGAGAACACGAGGCTCCCAACGGCAGCACCAGCGGCCATGGCAATAAACTCCCGATAGTTTAATCGACAGTTGTGAACGCTTTCACTGCCAATATCGGCATTGTAGACAGCAACAGCTTTATCGGGGAAAATATCCAACCGGAACATCAGTTTCAAAAGTAGCGCCATCAAGCGTATCCTGACGACTACCGATATCAAAGACATCTGCGAGTGCACGAGTGAATGACTGTCCTGACACGCAGAAGAAAGGTCAATAGTTGTATAAATGAAAGCAGGAAGGTGAAAGCCGCCAGTAATAACATCAGAAACAGCATCACTGTGAACCATGAGTCGATGGCGTCAGCTTAACTGCTTCAGGTCGGGCTGGGCCCACGACGGTCAAGCAGGTGTCGGCCGTGGCCAAGCAGGCGTCGGTAGTGGCCAAGCAGGCGTCGGTGGTGGCCAAGCAGGCGTCGGTCGTGGCCAAGCAGTCGTCGGTAGTGGCCAAGCAGCCGTCGGTAGTGGCCAAGCAGGCGTCGGTGGTGGCCAAGCAGGCGTCGGTGGTGGCCAAGCAGGCGTCGGTGGTGGCCAAGCAGGCGTCGGTGGTGGCCAAGCAGGCGTCGGTGGTGACCAAGCAGGTGTCGGCCGTGGCCAAGCAGGCGTCGGTGGTGGCCAAGCAGGCGTCGGTGGTGGCCAAGCAGGCGTCGGTGGTGGCCAAGCAGGCGTCGGTGGTGGCCAAGCAGGCGTCGGTGGTGACCAAGCAGGCGTCGGTGGTGGCCAAGCAGGCGTCGGTGGTGGCCAAGCAGGCGTCGGTGGTGGCCAAGCAGGCGTCGGTGGTGACCAAGCAGTCGTCGGTGGTGGCCAAGCAGGCGTCGGTGGTGACCAAGCAGGTGTCGGTGGCGGCGCCACAAGAGGCGGCACAAGAGGCGGCACAAGAGGCGCCACAAGAGGCGCCACAAGAGGCGCCACAAGAGGCGGCACAAGAGGCGGCACAAGAGGCGCCACAAGAGGCGCCACAAGAGGCGCCACAAGAGGCGGCACAAGAGGCGCCACAAGAGGCGCCACAAGAGGCGCCACAAGAGGCGGCACAAGAGGCGCCACAAGAGGCGGCACAAGAGGCGGCACAAGAGGCGGCACAAGAGGCGGATCTGGCACAACACCTTCCATCTGTGACACCTTCCATCTGTGGTGGCACCTTCCATCTGTGTCCACACCTTCCATCTGTGTCCACACCTTCCATCTGTGTCCACACCTTCCATCTGTGTCCACACCTTCCATCTGTGTCCACACCTTCCATCTGTGTCCACACCTTCCATCTGTGTCCACACCTTCCATCTGTGTCCACACCTTCCATCTGTGTCCACACCTTCCATCTGTGTCCACACCTTCCATCTGTGTCCACACCTTCCATCTGTGTCCACACCTTCCATCTGTGTCCACACCTTCCATCTGTGTCCACACCTTCCATCTGTGTCCACACCTTCCATCTGTGTCCACACCTTCCATCTGTGTCCACACCTTCCATCTGTGTCCACACCTTCCATCTGTGTCCACACCTTCCATCTGTGTCCACACCTTCCATCTGTGTCCACACCTTCCATCTGTGTCCACACCTTCCATCTGTGTCCACCTTCCATCTGTGTCCTCACCTTCCATCTGTGTCCATCTGTGTCCACACCTTCCATCTGTGTCCACACCTTCCCACCTTCCATCTGTGTCCTCACCTTCTTCCATCTGTGTCCTCACCTTCCATCTGTGTCCACACCTTCCATCTGTGTCCACACCTTCCATCTGTGTCCTCACCTTCCATCTGTGTCCACACCTTCCATCTGTGTCCTCACCTTCCATCTGTGTCCACACCTTCCATCTGTGTCCACACCTTCCATCTGTGTCCACACCTTCCATCTGTGTCCACCTTCCATCTGTGTCCACACCTTCCATCTGTGTCCACACCTTCCATCTGTGTCCACACCTTCCATCTGTGTCCACACCTTCCATCTGTGTCCACACCTTCCATCTGTGTCCACACCTTCCATCTGTGTCCCACACCTTCCATCTGTGTCCTCACCTTCCATCTGTGTCCTCACCTTCCATCTGTGTCCACACCTTCCATCTGTGTCCACACCTTCCATCTGTGTCCATCTGTGTCCACCTTCCATCTGTGTCCACACCTTCCATCTGTGTCCACACCTTCCATCTGTGTCCATCCACCTTCCATCTGTGTCCTTCCATCTGTGTCCACACCTTCCATCTGTGTCCACACCTTCCATCTGTGTCCACACCTTCCATCTGTGTCCACACCTTCCATCTGTGTCCACACATCTGTTCTTCCATCTGTGTCCTTCCATCTGTTCCATCTGTGTCCACACCTTCCATCTGTGTCCACACCTTCCATCTGTGTCCACACCTTCCATCTGTGTCCACACCTTCCATCTGTGTCCACACCTTCCATCTGTGTCCACACCTTCCATCTGTGTCCACACCTTCCATCTGTGTCCACACCTTCCATCTGTGTCCACACCTTCCATCTGTGTCCACACCTTCCATCTGTGTCCACACCTTCCATCTGTGTCCACACCTTCCATCTGTGTCCACACCTTCCATCTGTGTCCACACCTTCCATCTGTGTCCACACCTTCCATCTGTGTCCACACCTTCCATCTGTGTCCACACCTTCCATCTGTGTCCACCACCTTCCATCTGTGTCCACACCTTCCATCTGTGTCCACACTTTCCATCTGTGTCCACACCTTCCATCTGTGTCCACACCTTCCATCTGTGTCCTCACCTTCCATCTGTGTCCACACCTTCCATCTGTGTCCACACCTTCCATCTGTGTCCACACCTTCCATCTGTGTCCTCACCTTCCATCTGTGTCCACACCTTCCATCTGTGTTCACCTTCCATCTGTGTCCACACCTTCCATCTGTGTCCACACCTTCCATCTGTGTCCTCACCTTCCATCTGTGTCCTCACCTTCCATCTGTGTCCTTCCACCTTCCATCTGTGTCCACACCTTCCATCTGTGTCCTCACCTTCCATCTGTGTCCACACCTTCCATCTGTGTCCACACCTTCCACACCTTCCATCTGTGTCCACACCTTCCATCTGTGTCCACACCTTCCATCTGTGTCCACACCTTCCATCTGTGTCCACACCTTCCATCTGTGTCCACACCTTCCATCTGTGTCCTCACCTTCCATCTGTGTCCACACCTTCCATCTGTGTCCACACCTTCCATCTGTGTCCCACCTTCCATCTGTGTCCCACCTTCCATCTGTGTTCACCTTCCATCTGTGTCCTCACCTTCCATCTGTGTCCTCACCTTCCATCTGTGTCCTCACCTTCCATCTGTGTCCTCACCTTCCATCTGTGTCCACCTTCCACCTTCCATCTGTGTCCTCACCTTCCATCTGTGTCCACACCTTCCATCTGTGTCCACACCTTCCATCTGTGTCCACACCTTCCATCTGTGTCCTCACCTTCCATCTGTGTCCACACCTTCCATCTGTGTCCACACCTTCCATCTGTGTCCTCACCTTCCATCTGTGTCCTCACCTTCCATCTGTGTCCACACCTTCCATCTGTGTCCTGTGTCACCTTCCATCTGTGTCCACACCTTCCATCTGTGTCCACACCTTCCATCTGTGTCCACACCTTCCATCTGTGTCCACACCTTCCATCTGTGTCCACACCTTCCATCTGTGTCCACACCTTCCATCTGTGTCCTCACCTTCCATCTGTGTCCACACCTTCCATCTGTGTCCACACCTTCCATCTGTGTCCACACCTTCCATCTGTGTCCTCACCTTCCATCTGTGTCCACCTTCCATCTGTGTCCACACCTTCCATCTGTGTCCTCACCTTCCATCTGTGTCCACACCTTCCATCTGTGTCCACACCTTCCATCTGTGTCCCTCACCTTCCATCTGTGTCCTCACCTTCCATCTGTGTCCTTCACCTTCCATCTGTGTCCACACCTTCCATCTGTGTCCACACCTTCCATCTGTGTCCTCACCTTCCATCACCTTCCATCTGTGTCCACACCTTCCATCTGTGTCCTCACACTTCCATCTGTGTCCACACCTTCCATCTGTGTCCACACCTTCCATCTGTGTCCACACCTTCCATCTGTGTCCACACCTTCCATCTGTGTCCACACCTTCCATCTGTGTCCTCACCTTCCATCTGTGTCCTGTGTCCACCTTCCATCTGTGTCCACACCTTCCATCTGTGTCCACACCTTCCATCTGTGTCCACACCTTCCATCTGTGTCCATCTGTGTCCACCTTCCATCTGTGTCCACACCTTCCATCTGTGTCCACACCTTCCATCCTTCCATCTGTGTCCACACCTTCCATCTGTGTCCACACCTTCCATCTGTGTCCACACCTTCCATCTGTGTCCACACCTTCCATCTGTGTCCACACCTTCCATCTGTGTCCACACCTTCCATCTGTGTCCACACCTTCCATCTGTGTCCACACCTTCCATCTGTGTCCACACCTTCCATCTGTGTCCACACCTTCCATCTGTGTCCACACCTTCCATCTGTGTCCACACCTTCCATCTGTGTCCATCTGTGTCCACACCTTCCATCTGTGTCCTCACCTTCCATCTGTCTCCACACCTTCCATCTGTGTCCACACCTTCCATCTGTGTCCACACCTTCCATCTGTGTCCACCTTCCACCTTCCACACCTTCCATCTGTGTCCACACCTTCCATCTGTGTCCACACCTTCCATCTGTGTCCACACCTTCCATCTGTGTCCACACCTTCCATCTGTGTCCACACCTTCCATCTGTGTCCACACCTTCCATCTGTGTCCTCACCTTCCATCTGTGTCCTCACCTTCCATCTGTGTCCACACCTTCCATCTGTGTCCTCACCTTCCATCTGTGTCCACACCTTCCATCTGTGTCCTCACCTTCCATCTGTGTCCTCACCTTCCATCTGTGTCCTCACCTTCCATCTGTGTCCTCACCTTCCATCTGTGTCCTCACCTTCCATCTGTGTCCACACCTTCCATCTGTGTCCTCACCTTCCATCTGTGTCCACACCTTCCATCTGTGTCCACACCTTCCATCTGTGTCCTCACCTTCCATCTGTGTCCTCACCTTCCATCTGTGTCACCTTCCACACCTTCCATCTGTGTCCACACCTTCCATCTGTGTCCCACCTTCCATCTGTGTCCTCACCTTCCATCTGTGTCCTCACCTTCCATCTGTGTCCTCACCTTCCATCTGTGTCCACACCTTCCATCTGTGTCCTCACCTTCCATCTGTGTCCTCACCTTCCATCTGTGTCCACACCTTCCATCTGTGTCCACACCTTCCATCTGTGTCCACACCTTCCATCTGTGTCCACACCTTCCATCTGTGTCCACACCTTCCATCTGTGTCCACACCTTCCATCTGTGTCCTCACCTTCCATCTGTGTCCACACCTTCCATCTGTGTCCACACCTTCCATCTGTGTCCACACCTTCCATCTGTGTCCACACCTTCCATCTGTGTCCTCACCTTCCATCTGTGTCCACACCTTCCATCTGTGTCCACACCTTCCATCTGTGTCCACACCTTCCATCTGTGTCCACACATCTTCCATCTGTGTCCACACCTTCCATCTGTGTCCACACCTTCCATCTGTGTCCACACCTTCCATCTGTGTCCACACCTTCCATCTGTGTCCTCACCTTCCATCTGTGTCCACACCTTCCATCTGTGTCCACCTTCCATCCTTCCATCTGTGTCCACACCTTCCATCTGTGTCCACACCTTCCATCTGTGTCCACACCTTCCATCTGTGTCCACACCTTCCATCTGTGTCCACACCTTCCATCTGTGTCCTCACCTTCCATCTGTGTCCACACCTTCCATCTGTGTCCTCACCTTCCATCTGTGTCCTCACCTTCCATCTGTGTCCACACCTTCCATCTGTGTCCTCACCTTCCATCTGTGTCCACACCTTCCATCTGTGTCCTCACCTTCCATCTGTGTCCTCACCTTCCATCTGTGTCCTCACCTTCCATCTGTGTCCTCACATTCCATCTGTGTCCTCACCTTCCATCTGTGTCCACACCTTCCATCTGTGTCCTCACCTTCCATCTGTGTCCACACCTTCCATCTGTGTCCACACCTTCCATCTGTGTCCTCACCTTCCATCTGTGTCCACACCTTCCATCTGTGTCCTCACCTTCCATCTGTGTCCTCACCTTCCATCTGTGTCCTCACCTTCCATCTGTGTCCTCACCTTCCATCTGTGTCCTCACCTTCCATCTGTGTCCTCACCTTCCATCTGTGTCCTCACCTTCCATCTGTGTCCACACCTTCCATCTGTGTCCACACCTTCCATCTGTGTCCACACCTTCCATCTGTGTCCACACCTTCCATCTGTGTCCACACCTTCCATCTGTGTCCACACCTTCCATCTGTGTCCACACCTTCCATCTGTGTCCACACCTTCCATCTGTGTCCACACCTTCCATCTGTGTCCACACCTTCCATCTGTGTCCTCACCTTCCATCTGTGTGTCAACACCTTCCATCTGTGTCCACACCTTCCATCTGTGTCCACACCTTCCATCTGTGTCCACACCTTCCATCTGTGTCCACACCTTCCATCTGTGTCCACACCTTCCATCTGTGTCCACACCTTCCATCTGTGTCCACACCTTCCATCTGTGTCCACACCTTCCATCTGTGTCCACACCTTCCATCTGTGTCCACACCTTCCATCTGTGTCCACACCTTCCATCTGTGTCCACACCTTCCATCTGTGTCCACACCTTCCATCTGTGTCCACACCTTCCATGTGTCCACACCTTCCATCTGTGTCCACACCTTCCATCTGTGTCCACACCTTCCATCTGTGTCCACACCTTCCATCTGTGTCCACACCTTCCATCTGTGTCCACATCTTCCATCTGTGTCCACACCTTCCATCTGTGTCCTCAACTTCCATCTGTGTCCACACCTTCCATCTGTGTCCACACCTTCCATCTGTGTCCACACCTTCCATCTGTGTCCACACCTTCCATCTGTGTCCACACCTTCCATCTGTGTCCACACCTTCCATCTGTGTCCACACCATCCATCTGTGTCCACACCTTCCATCTGTGTCCTTCAACTTCCACCTGTGTCCACACCTTCCATCTGTGTCCACACCTTCCATCTGTGTCCACACTTCCATCTGTGTCCACACCTTCCATCTGTGTCCTCACCTTCCATCTGTGTCCACACCTTCCATCTGTGTCCTCACCTTCCATCTGTGTCCTAGCAGAGTATACTGGGGGCGAGACATAGCTCCTGGGGGGCCAGCTCGTCTTGTTTGGTCCACCTAACTTTCAAGTAACTTCTCTTGGTTTTAAGTTGGGTCTAATTGCGTACTATCCTCAGTGCGTACGAGAATTTTCTTATCTTTCTCTCTGACGCATTAGTGTTTCCATCCTATATATGGTTCCTCTCGTTCTGTTGTGTATTGCAGATTTGATCCCTTCCATTACTTCGTACCTCTATCCCTTCATTCTTCTATCCCTTCGTACCTCTATCCCTTCGTACCTTACATATTGTGGTCATATCTTCTCTGGTCCACCGCTCCTCCAGTGTAGTTAAATTCAGGTCCCATAATATAAAATAATCATACATGGTATCTTTTATTTTTGCTCATATTTGATTATATAATTTACAGTCTCTCGACGTGTGATTGAGATTAACCAAATTGTAGTTAAAATATTCCTGCCTGAGCTTACACGCGTGCTGGGTATAGAGCCATAGTCTGTATACCCCGCTTGGTGGACTAAGACATTATTCCAGGGGGAAGAATATATGATGCAGTGACAGTAAGATTATAGTTATTAAGACTGAGCAAGATTACAGCCCTTCCTTGTAAGACGAGCGTCCCTCAAGGTGTCAAGTTACCCCCAGGTATGAAGGGCTGCGTGTCCACCACAGCTTATGTCTCGACAATCACTGAAATCCGACCCCCAACCCGGGCGCTGTGTATGAGTAACTACAGCAGCGTCTGTAACCGCATACTACAGGAAGGTAGGGAAGAGGGGGGGGGGGGGATAATATGGTGAAGAAGGATGATCCACCAGTCTATCCTCACAATTATTGCCTACTGACTGACTTTCGCCCTCCTGGGCTAAGGTATGCTGAACTCTGTAGTTACTATATGAATACCGGAACACTTGATATATTGGACTTGTATCCAAGATTGAACATGTAATATATCACTTATTCAATGTTATATTCAATATATCATTTATTCAATGTTATATGATGTAACTATATAACCTGAGCTTGTAAAAGCACCTTCATCACCTTCAGTGATTAAGTGCTTAATTGCACACTAGTTTCTTTATCAGCTATCTCACCCTGTCAGAGTAAATGAGACAGATGTATGTGAATGCATGTGTGTGTATATGTATGTATATGTATGGGTATAAAGTATATATGGAAGCTGATCAGAATTACATTTCACCTTTGTGAATGTACATTAATGACACTATGTAAAAGACACATCAAACACTTTATGTAGGGCATACGTAAATCTGTGTATCTATGTATTTACGTATGTAGGTTAGCTTAGCATTTTAAAAGCACCGAATCACCTTCTGTGGTTGAGTGTTCAATAAACCCCTGAACTCTATGTTTAACATTTCTCTAACCCTGTCCATGGAGGACAGAAGAAAATGTATATATGCTAGTTAGCATTGTAAATGTGTGGCCACGTCTGTGGTAGAAAATAATAAAAAAAAAAAAAAAAAAAAAAAAAACTATTTTTGTAGGGTCTGATGGTGTAGTGGGTTAAAGCATACTAGTTATGGCAGCTACCGGAAGGTATTTGTGCTTTCTGGGTTCGAGTCCCACTGGTGGGTGTTGTCCAAAGATTGTTAATCTTCACTTGTGGTTTATGCAAGTATAGGCTTATAAGCTGGACACGAGTTCTCTCACATTGACAGTGGCTTGACGAAAAATGCTGACTAACCTCACACTCATCTGGTGCCCTCGGGAGGTGGAGATATTTGAGATGTATATATATCTCGAAGTCTCTACTTCTTTTGTAGGGTCTGATGGTGATGGTGTAGTAAAGCATACTAGTTATGGCAGCTACTGGAAGGTAGTTGTGCTTTCTGGGTTCGAGTCCCACTGGTGGGTGTTGTCCAAAGATTGTTAATCTTCACTTGTGGTTTATGCAAGTATAGGCTTATAAGCTGGACACGAGTTCTCTCACATTGACAGTGGCTTGACGAAAAATGCAGACAAACCTCACACTCATCTGGTGCCCTCGGGAGGTGGAGATATTTGAGATGTATATATATCTCGAAGTCTCTACTTCTTTTGTAGGGTCTGATGGTGTAGTGGGTTAAAGCATACTAGTTATGGCAGCTACTGGAAGGTAGTTGTGCTTTCTGGGTTCGAGTCCCACTGGTGGGTGTTGTCCAAAGATTGTTAATCTTCACTTGTGGTTTATGCAAGTATAGGCTTATAAGCTGGACACGAGTTCTCTCACATTGATAGTGGCTTGACGAAAAATGCAGACTAACCTCACACTCATCTGGTGCCCTCGGGAAGTGGAGATATTTGAGATGTATATATATCTCGAAGTCTCTACTTCTTTTGTAGGGTCTGATGGTGTAGTGGGTTAAAGCATACTACTTATGGCAGCTACTGGAAGGTAGTTGTGCTTTCTGGGTTCGAGTCCCACTGGTGGGTGTTGTCCAAAGATTGTTAATCTTCACTTGTGGTTTATGCAAGTATAGGCTTATAAGCTGGACACGAGTTCTCTCACATTGACAGTGGCTTGACGAAAAATGCAGACTAACCTCACACTCATCTGGTGCCCTCGGGAGGTGGAGATATTTGAGATGTATATATA
>NC_059630.1:4912375-4917375 GCF_020424385.1 Procambarus clarkii | reverse complement strand
AAGCCGGTCGCTGTTTCCTCCTGGAGTATAGACTGCCTGCACTCCGACAGCTCGCGTTGAGTCTGCCTCTAGATTTAATGCTCATTTGACTTCATTTACATACAATACAAATGGGCAGAGTTTCTTTCAACTGATGCCTCTTTTCACCAGGCAGTAAATTCGTACCAGGGAGTTAGACAGCTGCTACGGGCTGTATTCCGAGAATATGTGTGTGTGTGTGTGTGTGTGTGTGTGTGTGTGTGTGTGTGTGTGTGTGTTTGTGTGTGTGAGAGAGAGAGAGAGAGAGAGAGACACAGAATTATGTAGTGGGACTCATAGAAAAAGTTTGGACAGGAGTCAGTATAATAGCAACCGATGGTTAGAGAGACGGGATCCACAAGGTGACAGCTAGGTTCGGCAGGTACAAATAGGAAATACAACTGTAGTATATATACACACACATATATACACGCGCGCGCGCACACACGCCACTAGAAGAAAGAAGAGCTCGGGAAGACATGATCACCACATACAAAAACCTCCGGGGAATTGAGAAGGTAAACAATGATGGCGAAGTTAACACGGGTGGTACACGCACAAGTGGACGAAGGTGGAAACTGAATACCCAAATGAGCCATGAAGACATTAAAAAAACTGTTTCAGTGTCAGAGTAGTTAGTAAATGGAATGGACTATGAAGGGATGTGGTGGAGGCTGACTCCAAACACAGTTTCAAATGTGGATATGATAGAGCCCAGTAGGCTTCGGAATTTGTACACCAGTAGATTGACGGTTGAGAGGTGGGACCAAAGAGCCAAAGCTCACCCCCGCAAGCACAACTAGCTGAGTACAACTAAGCGAGTACACGCACATGCACACACACACACACACACACACACACACACTCACACACACACATATGACGAAAGATGAGCAAATAGCCCACAAGAATAGATGGCAACAACGACACCGAACTAGCCTCTCAGGTAGTCTCACCTCCCAGGTCACATCCCAGGTCACCTCCCAGGCCACCTCCCAGGTCACCTCCCAGGTCGCATCCTCCCCAACTCAGCCCTCCTATTCATCCCCCCTACCTCAGCCTCCCCAAACCCCCCTGTCCCTTCCACATTTGCACCTCCCCAACGATTCCCCTGCCCCTGCTACATCACACTTGTCAGCGAACCCAGTGGGTCAAGCCGTGCCCTCCCCAAACCCACCTTCCCATCCCCCCTCCCCAAATACCCCTTCCTACTCCCCTGCCCCTTCTACCCCATTGACTTCAATTCCATCTACTCCATCCCAGCTTCCACTGCACCCCTCTTCCACTCACCCCCAAACCCCACCCAACAATCACCCCTCCTATGCACCTCCAGCCCACATTTAACCCCCTCACCTTGTGACCCCCTAACACCTTCCCCCATCTCCCTCTTCCCCTCTTCTACCCCAAAACCCCCACCTACCCCCGATTGATTGATTGATAAAGATTAAGCCACCCAAAAGTGGCACGGGCATGAATAGCCCGTATGTGGTGGCCCTTTTGAGCCATTACCAGTATCAATAGATGATACTGGAGATCTGTGGAGGTGCGACTGCACCCTGCGTGACGGGAGATGCCTCCCGTGACCTACCCCCGATTCCCCCCTAACTAATATACCCTCTCTTCCACTCCCAGCACCCATGCTCCATTCTCATCTCAGCTCTCCGCCCTCAGTATCCCTCTCCCCCCCAACCTCTCAACCTCTATCTGACTCTCAGTCTCACTCTATTTCTCAACCCCCCTATGCTATTCAGACCCCTAACTTTCAGACCCATTATGCCCTTCCTACCCCCTAGATGCCCAGACCCCATTCGCCTACCAGGCACTCCCAGGCACCCCCCTAGCACCCCCCACTCACCCCCCACAGCCCCCACTTGCCCCCTGCCCCCCAGACACCCCCCAGTTCCCCCCAGACCCCTGGTGAAAGGGGGAACTCTGACACCCGAGTTTCCAAGAAGAGTCTCAAGGTTTGGTACACCAATGCTGATGGGGTAGCCAATAAAGCAGAAGAGATAAAAGAAAGAGTTAGTGAGGCAGACCCAGACATAGTGGCAATAGTGGAAACTAAAATAAATGGCATGATCTCGGATGCAATCTTTCCAGAGGGGTACCAGGTGATAAGAAAAGAAAGGACACAGAGACAGGGAGGAGGAGTGGCACTACTAATAAAGCGGAAATGGAAGTTTGATGAGCTGGAAAATCCGGGTACCAATGAAAGCACAAGCTTCATACATGGAACTCTGACAGTGGATGGGAAGAAGATTGTAATCTTGATACTCTACAATCCCCCACCAAACAGTAGAAGGCCCAGGCAGGAGTACGAGGACAGCAACAAGACATGTATGGATGAACTGCAGAGGGCAGCAACTTTAGCGCATAGAATGAGAGCGAAGCTGCTGGTCATGGGGGACCTAAATCACGGAGAGATAGATTGGGAAACGAGGAATCCCCATGGCGGGGAGGAGACCTGGGGAGCGAAGCTGGTAGACGTTATTGACAGGAATTTCCTAACACAGCATGTGAAAGAAGATACTAGGGAAAGAGGAGGGGATACGCCCAGCCTATTAGATCTCATTATCACTCAGAATGTAGAAGACATCGAGCAGTTGGAACATGAAATACCACTAGGAGCTAGTGACCATTGTGTCCTAGTCTTTGACTACATGATGGAGCTTAAAATTGTGACCAAAGGACAAGAGGTCTGGAAAGGAGACTTGATTACAGAAAAGGGGACTACAGAAGGATAAGGGACTACCTGGGAGAAGTGCAGTGGGAGGAAGAACTTAGAGGAAAAACAGTTCAAGGTATGATGAACCAAGTCATATTGAAATGCAAGGAGGCTGAAGATAGATTTATTCCAACAATAAAGGAAAAAAAGCAGGAGGGAATATAATAACCCATGGTTTAATAGACAGTGTCAGGAAGCAAAGGTGAGAAGCAGGAGGGAGTGGAGGAAGTACAGAAGACAAAGGACAGAGGACAACAGGATTAGATGTAACAGAGCTTGGAATGATTACATTAACATAAGACGAGTGTCGGAAAGAAATTATGAGAATGATATTGCAGTCAAAGCGAAAAAGCAACCAAATTACTACATAGCCATATAAGAAGGAAGATGTCGGTAAATGACCAAGTGACAAGACTGAGGAAAACAGAAGGGGCATATACAGAAAGCGACAAGGAAATCTGCGAGGTACTGAATGCAAAATTCCATGGAGTGTTCACAACTGAGCCTGAGCAGCTCCCATTGTTAGAAGAGATTACCCAAGATGAAAGACTATCAGATATAGAGGTGACAGCAGAGGATGTAATGAAACAGTTGACAACACTGGATGCAAATAAAGCTGTTGGACCAGACAAAGTATCACCGTGGATACTTAAAGAGGCAGCGCAGGCTCTCAGCGTGCCTCTGGCAATGATCTTTAATGAGTCACTTATGTCGGGAGAATTGCCCAGTTGCTGGAAGGAGGCAAATGTCGCACCGATTTTCAAAAAAGGTGATAGGGAGGAGGCACTTAACTACAGACCCGTATCACTGACAAGCATCCCCTGCAAATACTTGAAAGAATAATTAGGCTAAGACTTGTTGAGCACCTGGAGAGCATTGGGTTTGTAAACAAGCACCAACATGGGTTCTGGACAGGGAAATCATGCCTAACAAACCTTTTAGAATTCTATGATAAAGTAACAAGGATAAGGCAGGACAGAGAAGGCTGGGCAGACTGCATATTTCTTGACTGCCAAAAGGCCTTTGATACGGTACCGCACATGATAACTGCTATACAAACTTGAGAGGCAGGCAGGAGTAAGCGGAAAGGCCCTAGTATGGCGAAGAACTACCTAACAGGAAGCAGCGAGAGGGTAATGGTAAGGGGCGAAAAGTCGGACTGGCGAACAGAAACAAGTGGAGTACCTCAAGGATCGGTGCTGGGACCAATCCTCTTTCTAATTTACGTAAATGATATGTTTACAGGAGTGGAATCATACATGTCAATGTTTGCAGATGACGCAATATTAATGAGAAGAGTTGTGACCGACGAGGATTGTAGGATCCTCCAAGAGGACTTGAACAGGCTGCAGAGATGGTCAGGGAAATGGCTACTGGAGTTTAACACCAGTAAATGTAAAGTTATGGAAATGGGATCAGGTGACAGGAGACCAAAGGGACAGTACACAATGAAGGGGAACAGCCTACCTGTAACGATTCGAGAAAGAGACCTGGGAGTGGATGTGACACCTAATCTAACTCCTGAGGCACATATAAATAGGATAACGACAGCAGCGTACTCTACACTGGCGAAATTAGAACTTCATTCAGAAACCTAAATGAGGAAGCTTTTAGGGCGCTTTACACTGCCTACGTGAGACCCGTCTTAGAGTATGCCGCGCCATCATGGAGCCCCCACCTGAAGAAACACATAAGAAACTGGAGAAGGTTCAGAGGTTTGCGACGAGGCTTGTCCCAGAGTTACGAGGGATGGATATGAAGAGCGGCTGAAGGAACTGAACCTTACGACACTAGAGAAAAGAAGGGAGAGAGGAGATATGATAGGGACATATAAAATACTCAGGGAATTGACAAAGTGGAAATAGATGAAATGTTCACACGTAATAATAACAGAACGAGGGGACATTGGTGGAAACTGGAAACTCAGATGAGTCACAGAGATGTTAGGAAGTTTTCTTTTAGCGTGAGAGTAGTAGAAAAATGGAATGCACTTGGGGAACAGGTTGTGGAAGCAAATACTATTCATACTTTTAAAACTAGGTATGATAGGAAATGGGACAGTAGTCATTGCTGTAAACAACCGATAGCTAGAAAGGCGGGATCCAAGAGTCAATGCTCGATCCTGCAAGCACATATAGGTGAGTACATATAGGTGAGTAACACACACACACACACACACCACACACACACACACACACACACACACACACACACACACACACACACACACAACACACACACACATCCCTCTCCTCTC
>NC_059630.1:4877755-4912275 GCF_020424385.1 Procambarus clarkii | reverse complement strand
TCTTATAAAACCTCTCCAAAATCTGTAATACTACTCTACCCAATCTTGCAACCCTGGTTATATACAAGGATAGGCTTATCTGACTGTACGGCCGGAGAAAACCCCTCAAATAGCATGATCGGTCGGCAGCGATACACCTCCTCCAGTCAAGATGGCGTCCACCTCTTGCATTATCGCCCCTTAATACTCTATTCTTTACATATGCAATCAAACCCATTATTGATTTTATTTACCATATTCTCCATGCATACTTTTTGATTGAGTCCATTTTTCCCTTACATAGTTAGGCTATTCCAGTTCACATTATTTCTGACAACCTCCAGCTGAGAAGGCATTACTTTACTGGGCGGAGTATTACTGGTAACTCGCGGCCTCTCTGATCTTGGCTGTGGATTTATTCTAATAAACACTCTCCACTGAGCCCACCAACATTTTATAATTGAAACTACCCTCCACAGGAGGTAAGGTTCATAACAGACCCATCATACACGTTTTTGTTCGTGTTAATGACAGTACCTGTTTCTCTTTCAAAGTGGTCTAGCTCGTCCTGAACATTCACCACTGAGTCTTCTGTTTTCTATAATAGTGGTATTATAGCCGAGTACAGTGGCTCTTGAAGTATTACATACAAAAGCATTGAAAGTGGACATCACTAACCGTCCGACTGTTCAATTGAAAATGGTTTACTCAAGACACCGTTAATAGAAACGCTGCTCCGACACTGTTTATAAAGCATACAGATCCAGTCAATAAATTCTTGAGCCACTCCTACCCTATCCAATATTTCTAATACAAACTGAACATCAACACGGTCAAAAGCCTTCAACCAGTCGAGGTTTATCATGGAGGAAGGAACATTATTCTCAGATACATAATACATAACATCCCTAATTACATTATTACAATTGATTATGGATCTTCCAGGCACACCATATAACTGTTCCTACGTTTAATTTTTATCATTACAATCTTAAGTCTATTCATCAACAATTTCGAGATTATTTTATAATCCAGGTTGAGCAAGGAAAGTGGCCTCCAGTTCGTTAGAATAAGCAAATCGCCTGACATACAGACATCACAATAGCGTGATGCATCAAATGAACAAATCCACAAGGGTCGTGACGAGGATTCGAACCTATGTCCGAGATCATCCCAGACGCTGCTTTTATCGACTAAGCTACGACATGGCCAAAAGAGTTGAAACCGAAGTTCTACTGAACTTACTGGATCCTGCAGCCTCTCCAAAACACAAACCAGGGTTTTACACAACTTCGGTTTGTGTTTTGGCATGTTTACCAATCAATATCATCGTACCACCTTTCAACAGGTTCGTAGGATTTATTAGGATTTCAAAATAATGAAGCAGCACATTAAGTTTCTTAACATCTTGCACAGTGTGTTCTTGCAATAAAAGCACATCCAATTTATGATATTTAAACAGGGATATTAGTTGTAACTGTTTGATCCTACAGCTGAGCCCATTAGCGTTTAAATTAGCACAATTGAAATTAATAGGCTTCCCGAATGTAATTTTGGAAAAATTACTCTTTATCTATCATTCTCACTCGTTAGTGAGTGTCATCTTTCCATTTTCGAAATTTAGGTTTAATAATTTCCCTCGCGGCTCGATTCTGTTCATGTTCTTCTACATGATCACCACTCACCTGGTGTACTGTGTCCTAACATGATCACCACTCACCTGGTGTACTGTGTCCTAACATGATCACCACTCACCGGGTGTACTGTGCCCTAACATGATCACCACTCACCGGGTGTACTGTGCCCTAACATGATCACCACTCACTGGGTGTACTGTGTCCTAACATGATCACCACTCACCTGGTGTACTGTGTCCTAACATGATCACCACTCACTGGGTGTACTGTGCCCTAACATGATCACCACTCACTGGGTGTACTGTGCCCTAACATGATCACCACTCACTGGGTGTACTGTGCCCTAACATGATCACCACTCACGGGGTGTACTGTGCCCCTAACATGATCACCACTCACTGGGTGTACTGTGCCCTAACATGATCACCACTCACCGGGTGTACTGTGTCCTAACATGATCGCCACTCACCGGGTGTACTGTGCCCTAACATGATCACCACTCACTGGGTGTACTGTGCCCTAACATGATCACCACTCACCGGCTGCACTGTGCCCTAACATGATCACCACTCACCGGGTGTACTGTGCCCTAACATGATCACCACTCACTGGGTGTACTGTGCCCTAACATGATCACCACTCACCGGGTGTACTGTGCCCTAACATGATCACCACTCACCGGGTGTACTGTGCCCTAACATGATCACCACTCACTGGGTGTACTGTGCCCTCATTTTGGTAACTCCTCCTGACCTTGGACACAGTGAACTTCAACGCCAACCACCTGGTAATTTTTTCTGACTTAATTTAGCTGCACAGTCCTTCATACACTTCAGATCAATAGTCTGGGTTAATTTTTTCTACGTGTCTTCACATGACTGGTTACACAACCAGTTTTCACATGACCTATATCCTTTCAACCAGACCTTACAGAAGAGGGTGGAGTTGCCCTCTGCACAGATATTTCTTCGTTACTATCACACATGGGGTCATCCTCTACATCCAGTTGACAATTAATTACTTGTTTTATCGTCATCTCACCAGGGTCAACACCTTCTTCAGCATCGCACCTCAGTGGGCTCATGTTCTGGTACACTGTCCTCCAGTAATGGCTGAAAGTCATGTTCCCGAAAAATGTTCAATACGTTGTGTTGCTTCTATACCTGGAAGGCAGCAGCCAAGTGACCAGTACGGAAACACTTACAATAAGTTTGCAGTTGTCCACTATACATAAATTTTAATATATTGACCTGCTACTGACACTGAAAATGGAACTTCATTGTAATATTCCTTAATCGCTGTTCTTGTACCATTGAAACCTCTTTCTTGCTCCATAGGTATATTTGTGGAAACGAACATTTCCACTTTCCCATATTGTTCCAGTATGTGAGTAATAGTTCCATTCGACAATGCAAAGAGCGCATCCCTCACAAAAACATATGTAAATGCACCGATCCTATTCCATTAGGCAGACTGATAATGTCAGCATCATACTTCTGTAGAAACTCGGAAAACGCCAGATTGTTTTCAAATTTCACCACCACTCTGTTTCCTGACAGTTGTTGGAAACCAAATATGTCGTCCATCTTTATCTGTAGCACATTGAAGGTCGTCGTGCAGACAAGGTCAGTCAATGTTACAACTGAATTTGAGTCCTACGGATTCCTTCTGAGTAAGTGGAGGTGTGTAGGAGGCCATAATGGGACATATACCACCCCCCAACGTGTGTCTACAGGTTCATCAGTCAACACGCCGGCCGATAGGGACGAGACACACACACACACACACACACACACACACACAGACACACACAGACACACACACACACACAGACACACACACACACACAGACACACAGACACAGACACACACACGCACGCACGCACGCACGCACGCACGCACGCACGTCTGTCAACCACACTCCGGTAGCAGCAGAGAACGATTCTTCGCGGCGGGGATCGTATTCCAGGGACCTGCCCGAAACGCTACGCGTACTAGTGGCTGTACAAGAATGTAACAGCTCTTGTATATATCTCAAAAAAAAAAAAAAAAAAAAAAAAAAAACACAAACACATCAGCTCATAACCACGTCCAAGACGAGACTCGGGTAGGAGTGAGAGGAGAGGTGGAGGGTGTCGGCCCGGCTGGCTCTGTGATGGTGTTGGCGCAGCGCCCCTCATGCCAGCTTCATTGTCAATAATTTGACATTTTCTTCCTTGTGTTTCAAATTATTCACGTCAGGTGAATGTGGACTTTAGACCAACTGCCGACGACCTTACGGGGAGCGACTGCAAGAGACGTCCGCTCCAGACGACTGCTGGCTGTAAACCATCGTGTTCTGGCACAGGTGTTGCTGCTTTGTCTGTTTTTGGGCGGCATCGTTCCGCATTGAAGATTTGCTTGTGTTATACTGTTACGGCCCTCTCGGGTCGCAACTGAGTTCGTACTCTGATGTTATTAGAGTAAGTTGTATCCGACCCCAAGCCAGTAGTGGCTTTCAAGGGATGTGATCCGTGACGCAAGTAACTTAAAGGGGGTAGGGAAAGAAAGTTAAGAACTTAAGACTATAATTCACCATCACCAAATAAATAATATATAAAAGAGTGCACAGGGGGAGGGGTATAAACACTTATTTACAGGGGAAATACACTGTAGTCTTCTGCTGAAGACTATGGATCCTCGCTCTCGGTGCTAAATCCTTGGTGCTTCTTCGTGGCCTCACAACGAATCCTCTAGGAAGCTGAGCCTACCCTGGCCACAGGTCAGCCAAAACACAGGTCCACTGGGGGCACCGCCGTGGAGGCCGTCAACCACACGTCCAGCAGGTCTGCTGGCAGGTTCCGGATCAGCAAGGCTGGTCAGGCCACTCCACGAACGATATAAGGGTAACGCCCTAGACAGGAGCCTCGTGTGATGTCACAAATCACTCTCCTGCCCTCAATACCCCAGAGGATAAACGTCTCCAGCAGTCGGTCCCGGGTAATCCTTCTACTGCCACTCCACTGGCAGGGTAACACCACAGTGTTCTTCCAGGGGACGACGTCACAGCTGCTGCAGCAAAGCACAAGATATGGAGACGGCTGCCTTGGGTAGACTGACTCAACTTCCATCACAGCAGTCCCAGGTCGACTTTGTAAGCAGACACGTCATCAATAACAGGGACACTAAACACCTCACTTACAGGCTCAGACACAAACGCCCGACATATCCACTTCATAGATGGCGTTGTAGTCTGAGCACCACCTCACCAGAGGTCAGCGGCGGCGGTGTTGAGTGCTGAACGGGACTGGAAACTGGCCCTCGTAGCTAGTACACGTCGTCCTCACCAGGTGTCGTCGTCCTTTTGGAGGGGGTTACGGGAGCTGACCCACAGATGGCGCGGTCGTCACTGCTCCATGCTCGGACGCAGGATCCGGGTTCGTAACACCTCCCCACCAAAAGGAATTTGGTTTGGGTTTCTATAAAAGAAGACAAACCAAATTAGTACGTGGATCTAGACGCGAGAAAATGCATCAGCTACTAAGTTGTCCACCCCTTTGATGTGTTCGATCTGGAGGGGATATTGTTGTAAATGTAGACTCCATCTGGTGAGCCTGAGGTTCTTTTGCTTAAACTGAGCCAGGAACTTCAGAGGGTTATGGTCGGTCCGTACTAATATAGGATGACCATTGCTTGTTAGATATACCTCGAAGTGCTGGACGGAATTAATTAAGGCCAACGTTTCTTTTTCTATGACCGAGTAATTAAGCTGGCTGGGGGTGAACTTCTTAGAATGATAGGCCACAGGATGTTCCACCCCCTTCTCGTCCGTCTGGGATAAAACGGACCCCAGGCCATAGTCAGATGCGTCGACCGTCAGGATAAATCTATCCTCAAAGCTCGGGGACCTGAGGATCGGAGAAGAGATTAGAATTGCTTTGAGACTCTCGAATGCCTTCTGGCAATTCTCATTCCATATTAATTTCACCCCCTTCTTCAACAGATCGGTCAGGGGGGCGGCGATGGAGGAAAAATTAGGGACAAACTTACGATAAAACCCAGCCATACCAAGGAAACGCAAGATGTCCTTCCTGGTAGCTGGCGTAGGATACTGGATTATTGCCTCTATCTTGCTGGCCTTCGGCGCAATCCATCCTCCCCCAACCTTATGACCTAAAAAGATGACAGAGGTTCTAGCAAACTCAGATTTATGCAGGTTGACCACCAATCCTGACTGGAGCATAGCCTTGAAGAAATCCTCTATGTGACGCAGATGATCCTGCCAATCTACATCATATATTAATACATCATCGATGTAGACTAAGGTGTTTTCCACGTCACGCAACACAGTACCCATCAGTCTCTGGAAAGTGGAGGCCGCGTTTTTCATCCCGAATGGCATCACCTGACATTCAAACAGCCCGTCGGGAGTCACAAATGCTGATATGGGTTTGGCCTTTTTTCGTGAGGGGAACTTGCCAATAGCCTTTGAACAGGTCAAATTTCGTCAGGTAACGGGCTTTACCTATGGCATCCAGACATTCCTCTACTCTGGGGAGAGGGTAGGTATCTGCTACTGTGACCTTATTCACCTGGCGATAATCAATACAAAGACGGTATTTCTTACCAGGTTTGGGCACTAGTAGTATCGGGGATGACCATGGGCTCGAGCTCGGGGCTATCAGATGGTGTTTCAGCATGTAATCTACCTCCTCTTTCACCACCCGTTTCTTCAGTGGGTTGAGACGGTACGGGTGTTGCTTTATAGGTCGGACTCCTTCCTCCAGCTTGACATCATGCCTTAGGACCGATGTTAATCCTGGAACATCTTCGAAGATGGGTTTGTATTCCCGGATCATCTGCAGCAATGATGATTGATGTCCTTCGGCCACGTGTGTCAACTTCGCCTGCAAGTTTAACAGAATGTCTGAGTTAGTTAACACCTCCTCTTCCTCCTCAATGTCATCGTTTGTGGTCACTAAGGTTACGGGAAGTGTATCCCGACTCTCGTATTTCTTGATCATATTAACATGAACCAAAGTTTCTTTCTTCCGGCGGTCTGGAGTACTAAGAAGGTAATTGAGATTAGTAACCTTCTTTACAACCGGGTAGGGACCTACGAATCTGGCGCTTAAACTCCCAGTTATTGTAGGAGTACATACCAAAACCAGATCTCCTACTTGGAACTCTCTTTGCTTGGTCCTTCTATCATACCTGCTCTTGCTAGTCTGTTGTGTATTTTTCAAGGTTCTTGTAGCCATCTCCCAGGCTGAGAACAGCCGGCCTTTATTTGTAGACAACCAGTCCACAATGTCCTCGTTGGTTTCCTCGTCCAGCCAATGGTCTCGTGCCACCTCTAAGGGACCTCTTACTGAGTGACCAAAGATCATCTCGAATGGGGAGATTCCTAGGGACTCATTAGGCACTGATCTTACCGCAAATAGGAGGTAGGGCAGTTCTTCAACCCACTTACTCTGCCTGTCGTAGCAAAACTTCCGAAGCATGCCCTTCAAAGTCTGGTGAAAACGTTCCAAAGCTCCTTGAGACTCGGGATGGTAGGCACTAGAGGTAACCTGTCGGATTCCCAGGTTGGCGATCTGTTGGCGAAACAAATGGGACATGAAGTTAGATCCCTGGTCCGTCTGAATGGTCTTGGGAAGACCGTATCGTGAGATGAACCAGAGCAGTTGTTTCACCAGAACCTTAGCTGTGATGGTCTTAAGGGGGATCGCTTCTGGGTACCTACTAACCCGATCTAGTATTGTTAGCAAATACTGCACCCCTGAGGTAGCAGGTGGAAGTGGGCCTACTATATCCAAGATGAGGTGTTCGAAGGGCTCACCTATTGATGGAATGGGGTATAAAGGGGCTTTGGGGACAGGCTGGTTCGCTTTCCCGGCTACCTGGCAGGCGTGGCAGGTCTTGCAGAAACGACGTACGTCCTCCTTCATATGCGGCCAGTAGAAACCCTTGGCTAGGCGTTGGAAAGTCTTAGAAATCCCACCATGTCCAGCAAATCTATTAGCATGGGCTGTTTCTAACAGCTTAGATCTGAACACGGCTGGGACGACTATCTGATCACCTACCGCACTTGACTGGGGGTATTTCGGAGGATGCCGGCGACACAGTACATCGCTTGACCACACATACAGATCCCCTCCTTTCGTAGGAGAGTCTACGGTGTCGGCCAACTATCGTACCTGAGGGTCCTTCTTCTGTTCCTCTATCAGATGGGCTCGAGTCCAGTGTTCAGGAACCGGCATCTGGACGGGTGGGACTGGTGTATGGCTACTCGTAACCTGTGGGATAGGAGGAGAGTCAAACAAAGTGTTTAGATCTAGTGGTGCATGGAGGTGCGCCTGAGACCTGGTTTGTACTGCTGCGATAGGACTGGTCTCTTCACTTCCTGGATTATCCACTACCAGGGGACAGTTGGGTAACAATCCTAGGGCTAAGTCATTGGCTAATATTACGTCAATCCCCTTTATGGGAAGACTATCCACCACGGCCAACCGACACTCACCTTTGAAGTGCTGAGAGTCTAGATGCACTTGTACCAATGGGGCAACGTACAAGGTGGAAGGGAATCCACCCAGGATTACCTTCTGCATCTCATCCGCCGATATACCTTCGGGTAATGATGTTTCCAGAATTAGAGACTGGGCCGCTCCACTGTCTCTAAGTATTACCACAGGCGTACTTGAAAGGCCACTGGCTACATACCCTTGGGAGGAATATGGGGCGAACAATCCTTTCCTCTTCTCTAAGGTGGATGTCGGTGGTACTATACTGCTCATCAGCATGACTTCCCTACGGGGATTATTACCTGAACTGCTACGACACTTCGCAGCAATATGTCCTCTCTTGCCGCAGGTCCAACACAATACATCCCTCTTCGGACTAATCCTCCGAGGACTATCCGAGGTTGACTTGGCGACACTACGAGGGGCGGTTCTATCTTCCGGTTTATGTTTGACTGGATATCTTGAATAGGTCTTCGGGACGTACCTAGCAGATGGCCTATGAGTCAGGATGTATTCCTCAGCCATTGTGGCTGCTGCACTCAAGGTCTCTACCTGCTGTTCCTCTAGGTACGTCTTCAGGTCTCCAGACAAACAATCCTTGAAGTCCTCTAGCAGTATAAGCTGCTCGAGGTCTTCCTTGGTCTCCACCTTCCGAGAGGCACACCATTCCTGAAAAAGTCGCTCCTTGATGGTGGCGAATTCGGTGAAAGTGTGCTCTGAGGTCGTCTTCAGGTTTCGGAACTTCTGCCTGTACGCCTCAGGTACCAATTGGTACGCCATGAGCACAACCTTCTTCACCTTGTCGTAATCGCCGGAGTCGTCAAGGGATAACGTAGAGTAGGCAATTTGGGCCTTCCCAGTCAAAACTGACTGTATCATGATGGCCCAATTCTCCCTTGGCCACTCCAAGGAGGCAGCGACTTTCTCGAAGGCTGCAAAGAACTTTGAAACTTCCCTCTCATTGAATTTGGGGACCATTTTGATGTTCCTTACCGGATCGAAACCGCTGGTGTCGGTTGTTGGCCTCCGACCACCGCCTAATCGCAATACTTCTAGTTCATGTTGTCTCTGTCTTTCTTTTTCTTCCCTTTCTCGCTCTTCTCTCTCTCTTTCTCGTTCTTCTCTCTCTCGTCTCTCTTCTCTTTCTCATTCTTCTCTCTCTCGTCTCTCTTCTCTTTCTCGTTCTTCTCTCTCTCGTTTCTCTTCTCTTTCTCGCTCTTCTCTTCTTTCTTCTCTTTCTCTCTCTCGTTTCTCTTCTCTTTCTAATTCTAAACGCCTCATCGCCAATTCTTTTTCTTTCATCTCCATTTCTTTATTTTTCATCTCCACTTCTTTATCTTTTAACTCTCGTTCTAATTCTAACTTCTTCCACTCTATCTCGCGATTTATCTCTAGGGCACGCATTTTGACTGTTAGGAAGCTGATATTAAGCTCACCTGCATCGCTGTCAATGTCGCTGCCCTTATCTTCCTTTTCCGTGGAAGCTATTTCCTCACCTTCCTTTGTACTAGGAGCCTCGCCTTCCTGTTTCTCTTCTGCCTTCAAGTGCCGGTGAACCTTGGACAAGATCTCCACACGGGAATCACTGGCACGGATCTTGATCTCCAGGTAGGCGCTCACTAATACAAGTTCTGGTTTGCTCAGATATTTTAATCTGGCAAGACAGTCCACTCTGTTCAGAAAAGCCTGAACATCGTCCAGATCATCGATGGTAGCTTTTTCTGCCATTGTCACAGACGGAACACTCAATTAGCACTTAACACACTGCTTACACGTTAGCACTTAACGCACCGAGCACTGTTCTACGTCAATATTGCACTTTATCGCACCAAACACTGCACTTGCCAATATTGCACGTAATCACTTCGGGCACCGCACTACGCAATATCGCACTTAATCACGGCGAACCCTTCGCTCTACAATATTGCACTGAATCACTGAGCACCGCTCTACTCAATATTTCACTTAATCGCTTAATCACAGCGAGCACCGCACTGCACAATATTGCACTTAGTCACTCTTGAGCACCGCACAGGACGTATAACCTCACAATCGTCACACACAGGGGGAATTATTTACAGGGATTACGCCACTTCACCACCCCTGTCAAACATACTTAACAAGGGGACGTATCCCGCTGGGGATGCCAATTATGTTACGGCCCTCTCGGGTCGCAACTGAGTTCGTACTCTGATGTTATTAGAGTAAGTTGTATCCGACCCCAAGCCAGTAGTGGCTTTCAAGGGATGTGATCCGTGACGCAAGTAACTTAAAGGGGGTAGGGAAAGAAAGTTAAGAACTTAAGACTATAATTCACCATCACCAAATAAATAATATATAAAGAGTGCACAGGGGGAGGGGTATAAACACTTATTTACAGGGGAAATACACTGTAGTCTTCTGCTGAAGACTATGGATCCTCGCTCTCGGTGCTAAATCCTTAGTGCTTCTTCGTGGCCTCACAACGAATCCTCTAGGAAGCTGAGCCTACCCTGGCCACAGGTCAGCCAAAACACAGGTCCACTGGGGGCACCGCCGTGGAGGCCGTCAACCACACGTCCAGCAGGTCTGCTGGCAGGTTCCGGATCAGCAAGGCTGGTCAGGCCACTCCACGAACGATATAAGGGTAACGCCCTAGACAGGAGCCTCGTGTGATATCACAAATCACTCTCCTGCCCTCAATACCCCAGTGGATAAACGTCTCCAGCAGTCGGTCCCGGGTAATCCTTCTACTGCCACTCCACTGGCAGGGTAACACCACAGTGTTCTTCCGGGGGACGACGTCACAGCTGCTGCAGCAAAGCACAAGATATGGAGACGGCTGCCTTGGGTAGACTGACTCAACTTCCATCACAGCAGTCCCAGGTCGACTCTGTAAGCAGACACGTCATCAATAACAGGGACACTAAACACCTCACTTACAGGCTCAGACACAAACGCCCGACATATCCACTCCATAGATGGCGTTGTAGTCTGAGCACCACCTCACCAGAGGTCAGCGGCGGCGGTGTTGAGTGCTGAACGGGACTGGAAACTGGCCCTCGTAGCTAGTACACGTCGTCCTCACCAGGTGTCGTCGTCCTTTTGGAGGGGGTTACGGGAGCTGACCCACAGATGGCGCGGTCGTCACTGCTCCATGCTCGGACGCAGGATCCGGGTTCGTAACATATACTATTTGAAAGTCGACTGGGTATCCCAACAGCACATTATAAGTTGTCCTCTCAGGTTTACGGTGATTGAAAATTTGAGGTCTGGTTGCTCCATTTCCATTGCTATTACTACTCCATATGCTGTAGAAATTCATCTGTCTGTAGTATCTTTAATTTTGGAAGATGTGCCGAGTGTGACACTGGCTGGTGTGTAACAGTATGTCCTCTCTACATCTATTATGTCTGGTGTCTTGCTTGTAGTAGTACTTGCAGGAATTGGGGATACCTAACTCATAGTTAAGCGGTTTGGTCTACTTTTCCCTGTCAGGTTCGGTTCACCTAAGATGCCCCCTTGTGGCACTGCCTGCAAGGTACCACCTCACCCATCATGGTAGGACTCTTAATGACCTGCTCAGTGATAGTCATCACACAAAAAATATTAATACAAAAAACTGTCATGGAGAGTTGGGCGACAAGTGCGGTACGACAGTTTTACTCGCCTGTGTACTGGGGTGTACACAATACCAGCCAGCTGGACACCAACTGATCAACAACGTTTTTTCATTATCTTGAGACGAAATCGGTAATGTTTCCTTCCAAACAAGATATTCTCTCAGTCTTGGGGTATTGATGTGTTCTTCCTCACAAAATGGATGATTTGAGCTGATGGGTGTTCAGAGTCTTTAAGTTTTCCAGAGAACAAAACTGTGTGCAGCCTGCTAACAATGGTGCCGGCAGCGAGATTCCTCAAAAAGGCATCTTCCCTTGTGATGTAGGGTCATTCTATTGTGCACATAACAGGTGATTTTTTTTTACATAAATACATGTTCTCATTGTTTTCCTTCGAACCAGTCATGGTTTCTGCTGGTTGCTGGTTCTAGGTCCTTAAGGGCAGAGCCTGCATCTCTAAAGGCTGTCCATCTCATCTAAATGCTGTCTTGGCAATTCTGGAGTATCTAGCATCCTGCCTTCACTTTACCACTATTGCTAACGTGACTCACTTTTCCACATCCATTGGGCAGATTTGTCTTTAATGGTTATTTTATTTACACAATTCAGTAACTTTCATCTTTATCCAATCAACTCGTATATTTTTGTCTGCTTCAGTTGGACGATACTTGGAGACTGCTTACTGGAGGTGATATCAGGAGCGTCCAGCTTGGTGCAGCTGGGTCAAACACCACTGGCTTTCTACACAAGTTAGGGAAGACTGGACATTGTATGCAGTCATGATACCAAACATGTATGCCTTCAAGTAAACACTGGGGACACACTTTGACCAGAGGAGAGGCTACCTCACTGTCCTGAGACATAGGGGGAGGGGGTCCTTGTGAAGACGCATCCTTGTATCATGGTGATCAGCACAGAACCTGCACATACACTCACGTCAACAGTACTTACACATAATTAGTACCATGACAATTATAACAGATAAGAGGAGAGGACATCCAAGGTTTAATATAACTTGGTTGGATGAAACTTCCAAGGAAGCAATGTTGTTGATGAGGAGGTTCATTATCTTTCCAGACAATGATGATCCTTTTGAGTGGTTCACCATCCTCGTTTATGCGTCATGCCTTGTACACCCCCTTCAATATTAACTGCTCTATGAACAGACAACTCTCTTCGAAAACTGGCAACAAGATACTCCTTAAATTTTCTAGGGAGATTGATTACATTATATCTGGTAAAAACTATTACCAGTCTCTCCTTCAACCAGCCGACTGATGACATCATCTTGCTTATGTGACACACATATGTAGGCAGAAGTTAGTCTTGGTCAGACTGAATTCAATATGGTCTGTTGAAGTTGTTAGAAAGTTGATTGAACAATAACAACTTAGCTTGGGTTGTTGTTCCAGCCAGGAATACCAGACGCACATAGTCAGCTCCGGGGACAAGAGAAGGCCGTTCCTCTTGCTGTGTGGTCCTACCATCACCCACCTCCACATTCTTCACTCTGCTTCCTGTGTTGCCCCTCATCACCAATTATCTCCTACCCATGAGCAAATTCTGCATGTCTAGAATTTCTTGAAGCATACTGTGATTGATGTAGCTGCCACTCTCTTTCCCATTTTCCATCTAATCCTGGGAGACACTCCTGTATACCATGGATGGTATTTCAGTAATGTTCCCAGCTTTGGATTTTAGTGAGTGAATGATGGACACAACCTCAGTAGGGCTGACCGGAGAGAGAAGAAGAAGAAGAAGAGTTTGGAAAGCTACCTGAAAGATATGTGGTAACATGTGTCTGGGTCTGAGGGATTTTTCGGGCAAGGTGAGCACCATTCAATGAAAAGAGGCTATTAAATTCAGTAGCTGTTTCAAGATCTGTTGCAGGTGTATAACCATCCTTGGAGATTATCTAGTTATGTGAATGTTGTTTAGCGCCTAGGATGTTAGAGATGGCTCTCCATGTGCTTTTCATGTTGCCTTTTGATTCTTTGAATCTATTCTCGTAATAGAAACACTTTTCTCTTATTATACTGGTAAGCACTGATGAGTACCTCTTAACTACTTCCTTTGCAACTAGACCAATCCTATGTTTAATGAGGTAGTAATTAAACAGTTTACGACAATGTTGTTTATTAACAAAAAAGTTAAGGAAAATTAAACAAACTTGTTCAGTAAATATATAATATTAAAAATATCAAATTTATTATGCAATCTCTATACCTGCTAATAAATATATATGGCAGCGACCACAGACCTTTTGTATATAAACTGTATGGATGTGACATGAACCTCGCATATCTCTCGATTGTAGATGTTACCAGTTTCATTTAACATCTAATTGAACAACACAGAACAAAAAGTAAAAATTAGATAATAATCGACAATATAAAAATCTGAAAAAATTGTTAGATACAATGAGGAGCTTAAGAATTAGATTTAACTAATAATAGTAATATTAAAAGAACTAAAACAAATAGAACAACAAACAATGGACAGTTAATATTATTGAGCAGATATATAAATAAAGTGACCATATATTAGAAGTTACTTACCAACCAACGCACACACTTTTGCTTTTAATTAAATGGATAGTGAAATAGCGCATATGTATGCATATATGTATGTCTAGCTTCAGAGACAAGTATGTCATTATTTGATTGTAAACTATTTTATGCTAGTAGTGAACAAATGGAGTCTGAAAAAATATAGCTGTCTACTACAGTGTTTTCAATCATTTTAAGGGCCACCAGCATTGGTACCAGTTCAACTTGCAAGGTGGCTGCAACAATTACACCACATCCCTTGACCAGCGTAGTGTAATCCACACTATCTAGTGGTTTTAAAGACGTCAGATATACGTATTTATGTCAGAAGTTACAGTATTACATTTGTGGTACCATTTAAAAACGTCCACAAACGTTCTGTGTTTGCTGGCTGTTACCTCGGAATCCGCATTGTGATTCTGGATAGACTCTCTCAGCAAGTACATGGCGCCTCTTCAATGTGACTCCAGCAAATAGCTTTCCGACAATACTGAGGAGGGAGATTCCACGGCAATTGTTGCAGTCGCCCCTGTTACCTATATTCTTATACAGCGTGACGATGTCGGCGTCCCTCGTGTCCTGTGGCACCTCTCCTTCCCAGCAAAGGTAGAGAATTTCATGCAGCTCTATGAGCAGGCTACCTCTGCAGCACTCAAAGGTCACGGCAGGAATGCCGCCTAAAAGCTTTACCAGAAGCAAGGGAGTCTAGGCCTCGCTGAGTTCTTCGAGGGTCGGTTCGCAGTCGACCTCCAGACACAGGCAGGCACTCAGTGGCGCTCAGGGCTTCTTCGGTGACCACATTGTCCCTGGCGTATAACTCATAGTAGTGCTCGACCCAGCGCTTCAGCTGCATTGTCTGGTCCTGGATCACATCGCCTGTGGCAGATTTCAGAGGAGCGTTCTTCTTCTGGATTGGGCCGAGGGCCTGCTTGATGCCGTCATACATTTCCCTTACATGCCTGTATCTGCTGCATTCCCAGCTTGGTTTATAGTGAGTGAATGATGGACAGAATATGTCAGGCTGACTGGTGAAAGGAGAAGAGAGTTAGGATAGTTGTATTATTGAATTCAGATTCCCAGTTAATATTGTGAAGTGCATTTGTGAGATTGCTGCTTCACTGTGTAGTCTGAAGGTGCGTTTCTTGGTGTCTGTCCATGTTTGCTCTGAGGAAGGTAGGATAGTGGTCCCTTGTTCTATCAGTGATTATACCAGATGCAAGGGGAGCTGTTATGTTAGTCCATAAGGGTTCCAATCTAGTAGTGGATGTTTAGAACTACTATTCTAAATTATTCTACTATAGTGGATGTTTGAGTGATTCGGGTGGGCTTGGTGATTGTGGGGACTAGCATACAGGAGTTCATGCTGTTTAGGAAATAATTGACATGAGGGGTTATTTTGTTGATAGGGGTCAATATTGAAGTCACCTCCTAGAATGATATGATTTTTATTGTTCTTGTTGTTTATGATAAGGAATCTTATGTTATCTGAGAATGTAGTTGTATTAGTATCGGGATATCTATAGATAGCTCCAATAGTCAAGGGGGAATTTAATGGAGAATTTAGCAAAGGTATATTCACAGTAGTCATCTCTGTCACTAATGACACTATTGCAGATGAAGGTATCTTGGTAATATACAACTGTGCTACCACCTTTTTTGTTAGGCCTACAGTTGTGAATGGCTCTATAACCAGTTAAGTTGTAAAGTTGGGTATGGTCTTAGCCACGTTTCTGTTAAACCAATGAACGATAGTTTAGTACCTAGTGCTGTGAGTAGTGCTTTTATATCATCAAAATCTTTACCAATTGATCTGACATTTTGGTTGAAAACTGAATGGCAAGTGTTATTTCGGAGTTTGTATTTGGCAAGGTTTGCTGTGTAATACCTGCATTAATGATGATCAATGTGCAGGTTATTGTAGATTTGTGAGAGGAGATTTAGTTCGGGGTCAATATCAGTTTGCATGTAGATACAATGGAGTCAAGATACTATGAAGACAGCGATATCAGAACAGTAAAATACTAAATCTGCTGTAAATCTACTTGCTATAATTTTTACAAATTACAGCAAAATTTAGTTTGATAATCAGCAATATTAAATATTAAAATTATGCAAATGTAATCAATGTAATAGCAAATAACAATACAATAATTGACAAATGAGGAAATGAACAATATAAAATGGGATAATCAAGAAAAGAAAAAAATGTAAAAATTAAAACTTTTTTGAATGGAAAAGCAAAGCACCTTGGATGTTAGATGAAACTATAAGTTACACTCTGGGGTTGAGATAGGAAGAGGGTTCACTTGGCAAATCGTCAGCAAATAGTATAGGTTTAAGAATGTTAGAGACATTAGGCAGATCATTCATGTAAATAAGAAATAGGAGAAGTCCTAGGATGCTGCCCTGTGGCACTCCTATGGGTATTGATAGAAAGTGGGGAGGTTATATCATTAATGGCTACATATTAGTGTCTGTCACTAAGATAGGATCAAATATAGTTCAGGGCTAGGCCTTGGATTGCTTAATGGTGAAGTTTAAGCAAGAGGTAGTCATGGTTTACAGTATCAAAGGCCTTTCCCAGGTCAGTGTAGAGCCCAATTGGGAACTCATTTTTTGTCAAGGAGTGTGTTCATTATATCAAGCAGACTAATAACTGTATCGTTTTGGGAGCGGAAGCCAAACTAATAGGGACTTAATATGTTGAATTTTACGAAGTTAGAAGTCGAGCTGTTTGTAAATAATTTTTCAAATATTTTTGATAATATAGGAAGAATTTAAATTGGTCTGTAGTTGTTTATTGTTACAAATGAGGGTGCCCTGTAGGGTCAGTGTTTAAGGTAAGGGAGTTACACTTACTGGGGTTAGGTAAGGCCCGGCTCCCAGGGGAAACATTTCCCAGTAAAAGAAATGGAAGACCAAATATGGGGTGTGTCGTCTAGAGTTGAGTGCCTAACCTGGTATACAGTACAGGTGACGGAAAACTCCAGTTATAAATTACTTTAATATAATTTATTAACCTGACCCCCCCCCCCCCCCCCCAAGTACAAAAAAATCTTTACCTCTTCGATCTTACGCTCACTCTGAATCCACATAGACAGGAGACGAGAGTTACATACAGCAAACTACAGGTAGGGTCTACGTTTCTTAATTAAGGGACTACACGCACTTCTTAACTTAACATCCTAATACCAACAGGTGGTCACTAGTCAGCCGCAAAGAGTGAATCACTTGGAATTCAAAATAAGTAACTTGGACGCAGAGACATTACACTTAGAACGACTAATGTCACAGTAACAAATACACATGTACTTATCTTGGTATTTAAAGAATAAGGAGAGAAGATAATGGAAGGAGGTAAAAAAGAGTCACACAGCCAAAAACGTCTGGCCAGAGTCGTGTCCAGATGAAGACGACACTTCATCACACTGTGGCTGCTGCCTGAACCATTAACTGATCATACAGTAACTATTACATATACTCCAATACAAATATATACTTGCCATTAATCCGTTCTAAACATAACTTACGTCCTAGCTTTACAATATATTAGCATTATATTAACGCAGTTACTACAACTCTGTAAGCATCAAGGTGCTCCTGCGTATGGCAGGGAAACTGTGACTGTCATGAGGTTAAGTCCTCTTGAATATTTAAATTGTTATAGAGTTCACTTCTCCTTAAACTCCAACCTAACTAACTAACTCTGTAATTTAACTAATTAAAATTCCACACATAATTCAGAACATTCAAGGCTTATCACTAAAATACTTACCCTCTATGTCTGCTGTTTCCCCTCCTTTATGAACTGGCGTCACTCGTGTTTTTTAAGGATATCAGGGAAAGTATGACTCGCTAGAGATTTGTTGAATAGCAGAGCTATGGGTGATGCAAGGGCAAGGAGGCACTCCTGTCTATGACAGATGGTACTTCACTAATATTCCGCAGCTTGATTTTTTAGTGAGTGAATGATGGACATAATATATGAGGCTGGCTGGTGAGAGAGGAGAAGATAGTTAGGATAGTTGCCAGCAAGGTATCTAGTGACGTATGTCTGGGTCTGGGATTTTTCTGCCAAGGTTAGCACCAACTGATGAAAAGAAGCTATTAAATTCTGTTGCCGTTTCTAAATGTGTTGCAGGTGTATAACCATCCTTGGAGAGTTTTATCTGCTTGATATGTGATTGCTGTTTAAGCCTAGGATGCTAGAGATGGCTTTTTATGTTTCCTTTTGCTTCTTTGAATCTACTCTCACAATAGGAAAGTTTTACTCGTATTATACTGGTAAGCATTGATAAGTATCTCTTAACTACTGCTTTTGTAACTAGGCCAGTCCTTAGTTTTTTCATATTCATGTTTCTTGTTGATTGCTTTGAGTATGCCACTTGTGAGCCAGGGATTGTTTAATCTTTTGGCAGTTACTTGTTTGGGGAAGAGAGGACAATGAGTGTTGTAAAGGCTTAGAATGTTGGAAAGGAACATGTTGGCTAATGAATTTATATCCTGTGTATTATTTAAATCAGATTCCCAGTTTATATTGTGAATTGCATTTGTGAGATTGCCTATTGCTGCTTCACTGTGTAGCCTGAAGACACGTTTCTTGGTATCTGGTGGTGTTATGTCCATGTTTGCTATGAGAAAGGTAGGATAGCGGTCAGTTGTTATATCACTGATTATACCACATGCAAGGGGAGCTGTTATGTTAGTCCATAAGTGATCCAAGGTAGTAGCAGATGTTTTGGTGATTCGGGTGGGCTTGATGATTGTTGGGATTAGCATACAGGAGTTAATGCTGTTTAGGAAATAGTCGACTTGAGGGCTATTTTGTTGACACAGGTCAATATTAAAGTCACTTCCTACAATGTGTTTTTTGTTCAGCCTGTTGTTTATGATAAGATTCTTTAGGTTATCTGAGAATGCAGTTGTATTGGGAAATCTATAGATAGCTCCAATAGTCAAGGGGGATTTAAGCGATTTAATCGATAATTAAGCAAAGGTACATTCACAGTTGTCGTCTCTTATCACTAATGATACTAATGCAGATGAAGGTATCTCGGTAATATATAGCGGTGCCACCTCCTTTTTTGTTAGGCCTACAGTTGTGAATGGCTTTATAACCGACTAAATTGTAAAGGATATAATGTATTTATTTAACCATGTTTGTTACAGTACTGATTGTTTAGTACCTAGTGCTGTGAGTAGTGCATTTATATCATCAAAATGTTTACCAAGTGAAAAACATTTTGGTTGACTGATAGGCAAATGTTATTTTGGAGTTTGAATAAGTGTCTTTTACTTATTAAATGACACCTGACTTTATTTGTGGCTTATCTTTTGGTGATCAAGTGCTATACAGTTCTAATGATAGTGGGTGCACAGGCTGGCCAATTGCTCATTAAAGTGAGCAATCAATGGAAGGTGAAAAGTAGTGAGGGGGAAACAGGGATTACAGATGTGATACAATAAATATATCTTTGCCATTAATCTTTTTGCCAATAAGTTTCCTCTTATCCTGGTGTCTTATCATATTGTCAGTAAGTACTTTGTTCTCTCAACAAATAAACATAGCAATTGATAAACATTCTTTAATACAAAAATCATGTAAAATATTTTCACTAAACATAAATCGACTGTATGAGGTAGATTTGTTATTAAATTGAGTTATATAATATGCAAGTCACAGCAAAATTAATGATATGAATAATTGATCCATTTTAATATTTCCATAATGTTCTTAATTACAATTGCTATTACAGAATTTTGGTCATTTCATATCCTATTTTTAGGAAGTCTAATGATATATCTTTAAATAATCTTCATATTTCATGATTATTTTAGATACATTCTACCACTTTCAATATACCTTTTGGTATATCCTTTATGGACTTGTTCATTTCATGTACTTCTTTAGCCACCTCCTTTAAGACTGCTGGCACTTTATGTACAATGTCTATATGATTTTCATGCAGAATTAACACTTCTTGTGTTGCATGTTCTGCAGTCATTTTCTTTTTTCCTGTATGCGTACTATAGACTGAAGCTTCTGCTGCCTTTTGAGTGTCTGAGAGTCCTTGTCTCACAGACACGTCTCTGACCGGGCACGGGTCTAGTCCCCTCTGAAGCGCACAATTATCGGGTAAATCATGGTACCCAAGGCTCGGTACCAGAACTATTGCACATTACTGAAGAAGGCCTTCCGTCTCTTCCTGGTATAAGAAACCAGGCTGGGGTGGGGTCTGACCTAGAGTGAAGCCCTCAATGATTTTCGCAACAATACAATAACGCTGCCCGAAACGCTGGGCGTACTAGTGGCTTTAAAAGATTGTAAACATCATGATATGTATCCTCACAAACCCAATGTACCTTTTTGTATATAAATAAATTAATAAATAAGATACAGGATAAGATACCCGTAAGGCGAGCCTTAAAGTGTGGACAGCTGAAGAGAAGACGGTGAGAGGAAGTGCTGAAGTTGTAGAACAAGAGCAAGGGTTAAACTCAGCTGTTGTCTGGAACAACCCCTTAACTGGCTAGGCTCTTGAGTCGGGTCAGGAAAGGGCGGCAGTTCTAGTGCTTCTTTCTTCTAGGTGGTGACATTCAGTCTTCTAGTGGTGTCTTATTTCTTGATTCTTCTCTCTTCTTTCTTCATGAAACTTATTTCATACCTTCATACTCATACTCAGTAAAAATACGTTTTTAAAAATAGAATTACGTTTGGGAGTGAGCCAGGATATGGTTATGAAAGCTAAGTCCGGTTTTGATGAGTTAAGGAATTTTTTTAGTTCTGCGAGGGATGTTTTAATGCTTTTTGCCTTCCAAGTCATGAAGGTTAGGGGAGCCATTTAGGATTGATTTATTTATTTTTATTTTTCATTTATTTATTTATTTATACATGTACAAGAAGGTACATTGGGTTTGAGTATACATAGCATGGTGTTTACATTCTTGTACAGCCACTAGTTCGCGCAGCATTTCGGGCACCTCTCTAGCATACTCTGTTAATGGAATTTGGTAGTAACCTTTTGACAAATCAAGCTTACTTACATATTCGGCATGTCCTATGGACTCAATACATTCCTCCAACAAGGGTAAAGGAAAAACGTCCACTGTAGTGTTCTTGTTCAGTTTCCTATAATCCACGCACAATCTCCAGGTTCCATCTGGTTTTGGCACTAACAAACACGGAGAGCTCCAAGTACTTTGACTTGGCCGAATGAAATCATGCTGGAGCAGATATTCCACTTCTGCTTGTATAATTTTCCTCTTTTCGGGATTCACTCGGTACGGATGTTGTCGAATGGGGGTGCTGTCCAGGAGCTGAATGTCGTGTGTGATGAGGTGGGTCTGGGTAGGAACCTCCCCAAACAGAGATGTATGGTTGTCCAGCAGAACCTGGAACTCATCACGTTGTTCCTCCTGTAAATGACATAGCATCTCCCTGCCATTGGAACTGGAACTGAGAAGTTGAATATTAACATCATGTCTCTCACTACAATTATCCTCAGGTGGTAACTCTTCCCGACTAAAACAAGCTACTACACCAGGTCCAACATAAGCTTTTAATCTGTTAATGTGCACAGTCATTTGGGGTTCTGAAAGATTAGGGCTAATTAGTTTATAAGTTAGGTCTCCCACCTTTTCTACCACTTGGTAGGGTCCGGCGAACTTATGGGACATGGAAGTCCCCATACGAGGTTTCAACACCAACACCAAATCTCCGACAGCAAACGACCTGAGCTTAGCTTTGAACTTCTTGTCATATCTTACTTTCATGGCTTGTTGAGTCCTTCCCAGATGTTCTTTCGCCAACTCACGAGCCCGACACAACTTGGCCTTGACCTCACTCAAGTACAATCCACTCTGATGAACAGAGACATCTCCCAACAACTTTTCTTGTAGCATTTTAAGAGGACCTCTTACTTGGTGACCAAACACTAGTTCAAAAGGTGAACAGCCCAATGACTCTTGTAGCCCTTCTCTAGCAGCAAACAACACAAAGGGGAGATTCTCATCCCAATTACGTGGATGAGTTTCTCCTGTTGTCCTCAGCATTTGTTTTAAAGTCTGGTGGAAACGTTCAAGCCCACCTTGGCTTTGTGGATGATATGGACTGGATAATTTGTGCCGAATCCCTCGTGATTCGCAAAAAGTTCTGAAAACTTTAGAAACAAAATTTCCCCCATTGTCACTCTGAATAACTCTAGGCATTCCAAACAACGAAAAGAATCTTTCAAGACACTTGATGAGATTATGAGCCTTGGTATTCCGTAGAGCATAAGCTTCAGGAAATCTAGTAGTCATACACATGAGAGTGAACAAAAACATGTTACCCGACTTAGTCTTAGGTAAAGGACCTACACAATCAATTACAACATGAGTAAATGGTTCATCAGGAACTACAATAGGTTGCAATGGTGCTCTAGGTACAGATTGATTTGGTTTACCAACAATTTGACAGGGTATACAGTTATGACAATATCTGACCACGTCTTTCTTTAACTTTGGCCAGAAAAAATATTTACTTATCTTATGGTACATATTCGTGATACCTTGATGACCTCCCATGGGGTCATCATGTGCAGCCTGCAGGACCTGCCTACGATAATCATTGGGGACAACGAGTTGGGTTCTAATCTCACAATCATCTGAAGAGGGAGTTCCCTTGGGTCTCCACCTTCTCATCAGAAGTCGATCCTTGAAGAAGAAACCCGTCCCTTCCTCCAATGCATCAACATTATCAGGAACCTCAGAAATACACTTACTTAAACTAGGATCAGTAGTCTGTACAACACTTAAGGGCAATGACTCAGACTCAGCAGCGAGCGGGCAAGAACCTAGTAGCTTGATCTCTTTTCCCGATTGATCAGAATAAAATGGAGTCATAGCTACTTCGGCCTCACTCTCGACAACTGGCGCACTGGAGACAAGCGGGCAAGGTACAGATAGTTCAGCCTCCTCACCTTCACTTTCCTTGTGATTTAGGTTCGGCGGGGCTTCTACTACGGCCTCACTCTCATCATCCAGTCGAGTCATAAAGGAATCCTCAAGATCCACCTCCCACTCCTTTACTGAAGGGGTCCTGGTCTTGGGAACAGCAACCTCAGTGAAGACAGGATTACTCTCACCTGTTTGTCCCATTGATCTAGTTACAACACAAGCAGGGTAAATAATATCATCATCTGCTTCTGGTTGAGCTAATACATTATGGGGTTTAGTTAACATGATGGGACACTTGGGCCCTACAACCATTTGGTTGCCAAAATCATTACCTAGAATAATGTCTACCCCAGGAATGGGCAGTTGTTTACTTACACCAACATTACACCATCCTGAAGTATATTTAGAATCAAGGTTAACTTGCAATAAGGACACCGGTTGCACACTACCGGCAATACCTTGGAGAAGCACAACTTCACCCAGATCTCGGGTGTCAACATCAGCAAGTACATTCTGGGTAATAAGAGACTGTGAAGCTCCAGTATCACGGAGTAATTGAACAGTCTTATGTCTACCATTATTACATAATAAGGTACCTGTGGAGATATAGGGTTTAAATTCAGCCATCCAATTTGGACTGACTGTAATACATGAAGAATTAATAGGTTGCAATCCTTTACTCATAATAAGACCAGTTGGCCGTAGTTCAGGATGCAAACTAAAACATGAAGAAATCACATGCCCCCTTCTCTTACAATGGGTACAATGCTTGACAGTGGACACACTGGTAGAACCAACTGCCGGTTTAGAATTAGCATTACTAGGCTTAGATGATCCTGGCAATGGAGTAACCATCTTAGGGTTAGTAAGAGAAGAGTTCACGGGAGTAACTGTCGCACCAGGAGGAGACTTATACTGATAAGGAGTTCGGTGAGCATTAAAATTTACTCTACGACTAGACTTAGGTGAAGTGGCCGTAAACGGGGCCTTAGTCAACAACTCGTGCTCATCCACGAGCTTTGACAGCTCATAAATATCTGTTACATTCTTTTGTTCTGCCATAAAAGTAGACAACTGGTCTGGGAGACATGACAATACTTCTTCCATTATAAGAAGATTCTTTAGAGCATCAAAATCAGTGACTGCAAGTGACTTTAACCATCTGTTGCAAAAATTCGTCTTCTGACGAGTAAAATCTGCTATTGTCTGATCCCTTATCCTCCTTAGGTTTCTGAACTTTTGCCTGTGTGCCTCTGGATTTAACTGGTACGCATTTAGGATGCTTTTCTTTACAAATTCATAATCAAAACTATGAGCGTCAGGTAGGGATGTGAAAACCTCCTGACTACGCCCCTTAAATTGAGACTGCATAATGGCTACCCACTGATCCCTTGGCCAGTTCATACTGATGGCAATTTTATAAAAATGTGCAAAGAAAACCTCAGGATCCTCCTCATTGAACTTGGGTAACTCTATATACTTATTCATCCTGATGGGATTATTATCACTATTTATTGAAACATTACTAGTATTTCCATGCCCAGCTGCCATACGCTGTGATTCAAGCCTGAAGTTAGTGTCAGCCATTTGTTGTTGAATCTCTAATTGTTGCTTTTTTGTGGCTTCTATTTGCAACTGTACCGCAATTTCTAAACGCCTAGTCTCAAGCTCCCTTTGCTGAGCTTCAGCCTCTAATATTTTCTGTTCTTTTTGAGCTTCAAGCTTAGCATTGGCTATTTGCGCTTCTAACTCAAGACGCTTTAACGTCATCTGATCACTCGACTCCTCTCTTAACTCTTCTAGAATTTCTTCTTCTAACTCCCCATTCTCAACAAAATGCGTCACAATGACTTTCAATATTTGGGCTTTAACCATTCTATTGTTGGCGGTCAAATCCAACTGATTTGCCATTTGTATTAACTCAGTCTTTTTAAGGTTCTGAATCCCTTCAAAGTCTGGGTGAGCCACCAACGCTGCAACTTTCTCCTCCATCGTTACTAACACTTGGCACTTGATTCACAAAAATAATTAAAACAATGGCACTGCACTACACTTCACTGTAAAATTGTCACCACACTGAAAATTCGCTTGGCCTCACTGCACAAACAAAATATATAGGATGACTTACCTCAAAATCGTGAAACGTTGTTACTTGACACACAGGAAGGCTTGCTTGGCACATGGAATAGTTCTTAAGAAACACAGACACTTGACACACTGGTACCTAGGAAGGCAAGGTTAGATTAGCATAGTTAAGTTAAAGTGGGAACAATATTTCCCGGCACAGGCCCCCATAACTCTTTGTTACCTATCGTTCGTTACGGCTCGTGACCCTACAGCAGCCAAACTTTAATTACGTCTAGGGATACGAGACAACTGCTGTTCTCAATAGCGAATCACCAGTATAACCCCTTGATAAGTAATGAGCACAATAATAAATCTTCCTTAGGACTGAAGAATAGATCAAAATCTTATATACATATATATTAAATAAATCTCAATAGCAAACAGATGATTATTTGGTCACAATATATCACATTAAAAATATCACTATCTTCCAGACATTAAATTAATATTATTATATGTATGGCTATGACAGAACGAAAATGTATAACTTAACTCCACTAGATGTTAACTCTCTGGTTCCGGATCAGCTACTGAATAACATAACGCGGGAGTCAAAACACATTGCCTTGCCCCGCGAACAATTTGCCAAAGTTACAATATTTATTATTTCAACAATGGAGCAATACATTGTGACGAGTAATCTTAAACTAACTTAATGAATAATTAATACATATTGATATACAAAAATAAGGTAATTGTTTCTTTACATAGTAATTAAAATATGCATACAGAAGGGAATAATGGCATGCACACCCAGCAACGGACGGTCCCACGACAATTTGCCAGATACAGTTCACTCAATTATTATTCACCTCTGTTACCCACATATGATCACATATAAATCATTAGTTCCCGTGGGAAAACTGAGCACACAAAGAAATAAAACAATCATTCCCACGATACGTTGGGCCTAACGCCAACACTGTAACATGAATGTACGTTTGCATAGAACATATAAGTATATCAATATACATGCTTGTAATTTACACACAATTATAAATGTACATATTAATTTATTTACTTACGTATCTATTAGGAGTACGTAACAAGGTTCCTTATCTTATTTGTACAGCAGGCCTTAGTCCACCAGGTATAACCAGGATGTAGACACCACATTTTCCCTCTTTGAGGTAGCTTCCATCACCCTGGTAACTGATGCACAAAGCATGCTTCCTCGTCTTGACCTGTCAAAAGGGCGCTAGCTATGAAGCCAGAATCCTAGTATATGACAAGCTATATCAGAGAAAACACTGTACATGGAACCTTAAGACCTGGGCTTAATTACCTTTAGTATGAGGCTATCTTGTGCTCTAACTGGATCACCCTATATCCACTGACATTAATGGCCATAAATGAAAGATAAATGGGTTTCGGAAGAACACTTAACTTGTTTTGTTGACAGCGTGTTGATAATGGTACACCTTTGGTTTCCATAACACTTCGTCCAAGTAAAATTAACAGGAGCCGAATTTGCTCCCGCGAGCCTCTGGTCTTAGTATAAACAATGGCTGCTGACCACTCCCTCACTACTGACTCCACTGGCCTACATTGTCCAGATGTCAATAAGTGATAGAAGGGTCACATTTAGTCTACTTTAATTCTGATAATTAAGTTAATTTATATGAGATGTTTTTATGATGGTAAAGTTCAAAGACTAATGTATTTAAGAATAATTCCCACCATAATAGGTGGAGGTTTATAATATGTGGTAATGATATTCCGTTTTCTATAGACGGTAATTCCACTACAAGTTACGTTTTCTATGGGTAACTTGTTTATACAACACAGCAATATTATGTCTGTATGATTATTAAATGGTGTCGGATTTTCCGACATACTTTGGTGTATTCACCTAGTTGTGCTTGCGGGGGTTGAACTGGCTCTTTGGTCCCGCCTCTCAACTGTCAGTCAATTGGTGTACAGATTCCTGAGCCTACTGGGCTCTATCAAATCTACATTTGAAACTGTGTATGGGGTCTGCCATCACCACATCACTGCCTAATGCATTCCAATTGTTAACTACTCTAACACTGAAAAAATTCTTTCTAACGTCTCTGGCTCATCTGGGTACTAAGTTTTCACCTGTGTTCCCTTGTTCGTGTTCTGCTAAGTAGTTTGTCTTTGTCCACCCTGTCAATTCCCCTGAAAATTTTGTAGGTGGTTATCATGTCTCCCCTTACTCTTCTCTTTTCCTGGAATTTGATGTTCAGCTCCCTTAGCCTTTCCTCGTAGATCATACCTCTCAGTTCCGGGACTAGTCTGGTGCCATACCTTTGAATCGTCTCTAACGTTGTCTTATGTTTAACCAGGTATGGACTCCAGGCTGGAGCTGCACCCTCCAGGATTAGTCCTACATGTGTGGTATACAAGGCCCTGAACGATTCCTTGCACAAGTTTTTAAAGGCAGTTCTTATGTTGGCCAGTCTAGCATATGCTGCTGATGTCGGCCTCTGGGGACAGGTTCAGTGTGATATCAACCTCCAGATCTCTCTATTTGACTCTTGCAGGATATCACCTATCAGATGGTACATTGTGTTCAGCCTTCTGTTCCCTTCGCGTAATTTCATTACTTTACACTTTCCTGAGTTGAACTTTAGTAGCCATTTTCTAGACCATTCCATCAGTTTGTCCAGGTCGTCTTGTAGTTTCTGTCTATCTTCATCTCTTTTTATTATTCTCATAATAATTGCATCATCAGCAAACATTTAGAGGAATGAGTCTATACCTTCTGGAAGGTCGTTTACATACATTAGAAACAGGATGGGTCCAAGTACAGAGCTCTGTGGAAACCCACTGGGGACATCTCGTCATTCTTCTGTCTCCCCTTCCCCCTCAGTTACTCATTGTTTCATGTTGCTTAGAAACTCCCTTATCCACTGGAGCACCTTACATTTTACTCCTGCCTGTTGCTCCAACTTTTATAACAGCCTTTTGTGAGGTACTGTGTCAAAGGCTTTCTGACAGTCCAAGAAAATGCCGTTTGCCCACTCTTCTCTTTCTTGCCTGGTTTGTGTTGCTTGGTCATAGATTTCTATTAAACCTGTGAGGCACGATTTACCATCTCTGAACCTATGCTGGTAGTGTTACAAAGCTATTTCCCTTCAGATGTTCTACGAGTCTTTGCCTCACAATCTTCTCCATCACCTTGCATGGTATACAAGTTAGGGAAACTGGCCTATAGTTCAGCGCCTCTTGCTTGTCACCCTTTTTGTATATTGGGACTATATTAGCTGTCTTCCTGCTTTCCGGTAGTTTCATGTTTCCAGTGATCTCTTGTATACCATAGAAAGTGGCACACTTAGTGCTTCTGCACCTTCTTTTAGTATCCACATTGAGATTCTGTCAGGCCCAATAGCCTTTGTCACATTCAACTCCAACAGATTCCTTTTGACCTCAACTCTGGTCAAATTCCTCCAAGGTTGCTTGGTTTGCCTCCTCATTTAGTGCAGGGACTTCTCCTTCTTCTATTGTGAAGACCTCCTGGAATCTCTTGTTGAATTCTTCACACACCACCTTATCATTCTCCCCTTTTCTCAGTTTCATCACTTGGTCCTTCACTGCTGGACACAGCCCACAGTCCTGATGTGGTTTTGGAGCAGTTTTGATTAGGTCTTTGGGTATGAAAAAGACATCGCTTTGCTCACGATGTCATTTTCATACTGTCTCTCTGCTTCTCTCTCCACTCTGAGGTACTCATATCCCTCTGGTATCTCTCCCTTCTCTCTGGTGTTCTGTTATTCCTGTAGTTTCTCCATGTTCTTTTACTCACTTGCTTCGCTTCCGTACATTCCTGATTGAACCATGGATTCTTCTGTTGCTTTCCATTTTTCTTTGTGCCAGGATAAGCTTATCTGTTGCTTCCTGGCACTTCTGGGTGACATAATCCATCATATCCTGTCCAGTCTTTTTGCTAAGTTCTGTTTCTCGTGGTATTCCAATTAGGAGGTTCCTCGTCTCATCATATTTTTCTCTACGGTAATTTAGTATTTTCCCTTCCAATCACATCCTTGGATAGGTTATCCCTACCTCTACCAGATACTCAAATGTCAATACACTGTGGTCACTCATTCCTATGGGGGCTTTAAATTTTACTTCCCTTAATTCTGACTCATTCAAAGTGAATATCGGTTCGAGTCTAGCTGGCTCATCATTCCCTCTCATTCTTGTTGGTCCATTGACATGTTGGCTCAGAAAGTTCCTTGTTGTCATTAACAAGAATTTAGCTCTCCATGAATCCTCACTTCCATGTGGGTCCCCATTCTCCCAGTCTATCTTTCCATGGTGGAAATCGCCCATGATTAAGATTGGATCCATTCCTGCAGGCAACTGAAGCAGCTCTCTCTATTATATTAATGGTAGCCATGTTGTTTCTGTCGAACTCCTGTCTTGGTCTTCTGTCATTTAGGGGAGGATTGTAAATGACTGCCACTATTATCTTAGGTCCACCCATTGTCATAGTTCCTGTTACGTAGTCTCTGAATCCGTCACAGCCCGGAATTTCCATCTGTTCAAAGCTCCAGTCCTTCCTTATCAGCAGGGCCACTCGACCTCTCCCTTCCCCCTCTTTCCTTACTATATAGTAGTCCTTTGGAAACAAAGCATTTGTTAGGACCCCCCCTGACAATTTTGTTTCTTTGAGTCCTATTACATCTGGGTTTTCTTCCTGTGCCCTTTCTGCCAGTTCACTTGCTTTGTTGGTAATCCCATCAATGTTTGAGTACATTACCTTGAAGTTCGCTTTCCTATATCCTTTTTCACCCATCCTCCCCACTAGTGTAGGAAGCTGTTCCATGGGCATTGCTGCTTGGGTAGGCTCATCCTCCTGTGGGGTAGGTACAAGGGGTTCCGGGGGAGGTGGGGGAGGAGGGGTGGGGAGTAGGAGGGGTTGGGGGAAAGGCTTAGAAATTGCCCAAGCCTGCTTGAGACAGAAAGAATTCCTAGGGGTGGAGGGGTAGGGAGTGCTCGAGGTTGGGGGGGCAGGGAGTGCTTGGGGTGAGGGTTCATCAACCTGTGGTGTAGTTAACAGGGGGTTTGGAGGGGGGTGGGGTGGGGGGCTGGAGAACTTAGATCTTGCCTGGGTCTGCTTGGGGCAGGGAGAAAACCAGGGGATGGAAAGGCAGGGAGTACTCAGGAGGGAGGGTGGATTTGGGCGGTATGGTAAGCATTGTGTAGGGGCAAGGAAGGCTTCGTGCTTGGTGGGGGGGGGGGGTGATGAGCCCTATGGGGTGATGAGCCCTATGGGGTGATGAGTTGTAACGTTGCAATCCCCTCTGGGATTCCTGACTTGGTGTATTTTGGTTCCCCACTCCCCTCTGGGATTGTTGGGTTGAAGGTTGAGGTTCACTGGCTCCCTTCCCTCAACCTGCGTCTTTTCCTTGCATCTGCTGCTTGTATCATCTCTTCCCTGGTCATGTCCCTCAGAAGGAATACCTTTCTGTAATTCGTTACACATTTCCGTTTGCTCTTCTTTACTAGGATGTTCTCTTTGATGTTCCTGAGTACTCCCTTGATGAACCGATCTTTGTCTTTGTTGTACTGGCCAATCCGGAAAAACTTTTATGTCTTTTTCAGCCCCTCCATTCCCATCTCCTTTAGTATCCTTGACACTGCAGCTTTGTCCTTAGTCCTCCATTCTCCCGTTCTGAAACCATCCTGTTCCTAAATACCTACCATTACTACAGCTCTTTCCATTAGCTGGAAAGAGCTGTAGTAATGGTAGGTATTTCCTTTCCATTAGCTGGCTCGTGCCTCTAGCTACCTCCTGTGAGGTTACTGGTTTCATTTCAACTTCCTTGACTGTTGTGGGAAAATCTGACTCCAACATTTAAATAAATAATGAAAACTTCAATAGCTACAAAGGACCATCACTTTTTTGTGAAAAAGTGGAACACGAAAAATGAGCAAGTGGTTTGATATTGCAAGAACTAGGGCGCTATGGATTTTAATGGGACTGTGTTTTATCATGAAATAAGAGTCAAATTAACTTTCACAAATTTGGGGGTACGAGCACTAAGATACGGTTCGTCCTAGCACCAGTAATCTAATGCTGGTTCTTCATTAGAAAGAAATGTAAATATAAATTCATATTATAGTACACACACATAATCAAGATATAAAATGGAATCAGTTAGTAATGTATATCAAAATATAAATGATAAGTAAATGGCGATTTCAATAGAAGTCATTTATGTAAATGTTAGTACTGTACTAAAGTACCACACTACTAGATATACAAGGTCAGCTTAGCTGTTCCGTTGATTTGCTTGTAACAATGTGGGGCATCACGAGGGCACACTGTTGCAACACGCTCTCCCAGCATGACCATCGAATGATATGTATTATTCTCCATTCGTCGCTCCCACTCCAACTGAAAGCAAGATTAAATGTAAAGATTGTCTAGGCTATAGTTAATGTGCGACTATTTCTGATTAAACCTGGGAGCCTGGACTTATATGAAGCAACATTGGTTATGATGTTATTGTGTGGCGTAACCAACGAGCAACCTTCACGAAAAATTTTAATAAAGTGCACTCTTTAACAAATATCAGTAAGTCAGTAAAGAAATTATGTTCGCCGGGACTTGTGTTGAATGGAGACCTCCACGAACTCTGGCACCCGCTGAACTCTGGCACTCTGGACGTAAATATGAGTCGTTAAGTGGAAGTTCTGCAACATAGTAACTTTGGCAAGATGGATGCCACGCTTCCTCTCCTCTGGCTTGTCCTCCCTCCTTCCCTCGATTGCGCATGCGCGGCTCTCGATAGGTACCTCGAGCGTAAATGAATTTTATGTATTGCGAAGTTAATTGTGGAAGGAAGAGATTGTGACGAATATTTGTGACAATTAAATGTATGGTGTTATAATCTCTAGCAGCGTAAGTCGGATCACTAAAGCTGCGTAAATAAATGAGAGGAATATAAAGTGGAATTATTTTACCGCTTAATAATTTCCACTGGAGTGGTTAATTTTAACTAAATAAGCGAGTTCTAGTAAGCAGTACTGTGCTACGTAAATAAACTTATTAGTAAGCGATTATCCTTTGTAAAGGAAAGTAATTACCTGGACTCTGTTTAGGTCCAACAATGTGGAGATACTTGCTGTTTCTGGCTGACGCGACATCACGGAGTCATGGAGACTAGGAACAATATGGCAGGCTACTGCGTTGTATGAAATATTAGTCTGGTTAATTCTACAAGTAAGTACTTTTAGTAACTACTTGTGGTTAATACAAAATGTTGTATAAAAATGCAAAAGATGTATGAAAACTATTGGTTATTTCCAACAACTGTGGACAAGGCTTGTGGGCACGTCAGCAAAGGTGGCAGCCATTAGTGGGGTCCCTGCCATTGATACATCAACTGTTACCTGGGGGTTGGCTGCCTGGGTCACAGTCGGAGGACATCTTGTTTTTAGGTTGTTTATCTCCTCTTGCGCTGCACAAAGTTCCTTCTGTAGTTTACTTATGGTTTCCCTCATCGCTTTCAATTCCTCACTGATTCCTCCTCCATGCACGAGCAGTCATCTCCATGTATGACTCGCCCTGTTCCTCTCCTCCACCTGTGTTCTCTTTTCCTGCCATCCTGCTTCATCCCTTTTTGTTCCCTAGGGTTAGTGTTAGTCTACACTAACACAAGTGTGTGTGTGTGGGGGGGGGGGGTGCTGATGTGGGAGTGAGGGTTGAGAGGGGAAGAGGGAGGGAGGGAGGGCGGGCGGGCGAGAGAGACAGAGAGAGACAGAGAGAGACAGAGAGAGACAGAGAGAGAGAGGGAGAGAGAGGGGGACAGAGGGGGAGAGACAGAGAGAGAGAGAAAGAGGCAGCTGAGGGAGAGAGGTCTGTATTTATCGTGAAAGGGGGTGGTATGGTGGGGGATAAGGAGTAGGGTGTGTGTGTGTGTGTACTCACCTAGTTGTGTTTGCGGGGGTTGAGCTCTGGCTCTTTGGTCTCGCCTCTTAACCGTCAATCAACAGGTGTACAGTTTCCTGAGCCTATTGGGCTCTATCATATCTACACTTGAAACTGTGTATGGAGTCAGCCTCCACCACATCACTTCCTAATGCATTCCATTTGTCAACCACTCTGACACTAAAAAAGTTCTTTCTAATATCTCTGTGGCTCATTTGGGCACTCAGTTTCCACCTGTCCTCTTGTGCGTGTGCCCCTTGTGTTAAATAGCCTGTCTTTATCTACCCTATCAATTCCCTTCAGAATCTTGAATGTGGTGATCATCTCCCCCCTAACTCTTCTGTCTTCCAGCGAAGTGAGGTTTAATTCCCGTAGTCTCTCCTCGTAGCTCATACCTCTCAGCTCGGGTACTAGTCTGGTGGCAAACCTTTGAACCTTTTCCAGTTTAGTCTTATCCTTGACTAGATATGGACTCCATGCTGGGGCTGCATACTCCAGGATTGGCCTGACATATGTGGTATACAAAGTTCTGAATGATTCTTTACACAAGTTTCTGAATGCTGTTCGTATGCTGGCCAGCCTGGCATATGCCGCTGATGTTATCCTCATGATATGTGCTGCAGGAGACAGGTCTGGCGTGATATCAACTCCCAAGTCTTTTTCTTTCTCTGACTCCTGAAGAATTTCCTCTCCCAGATGATACCTTGTATCTGGCCTCCTGCTCCGTACACCTATCTTCATTACATTACATTTGCTTGGGTTAAACTCTAACAACCATTTGTTCAACCATTCCTTCAGCTTGTCTAGGTCTTCTTGAAGCCTCAAACAGTCTTCTTCTATTTTAATCCTTCTCATAATTTTAGCATCGTCCACAAACATTGAGAGAAATGAATCGATACCCTCTGGGAGATCATTTACATATATCAGAAACAAGATAGGACCGAGTACGGAGCCCTGTGGGACTCCACTGGTGACTTCACGCCAATCGGAGGTCTCACCCCTCACCGTAACTCTCTGCTTCCTATTGCTTAGGTACTCCCTTATCCACTGGAGCACCTTACCAGCTACAACTGCCTGTCTCTCCAGCTTATATACCAGCCTCTTATGCGGTACTGTGTCAAAGGCTTTCCAACAATCCAAGAAAATGCAGTCCGCCCAGCCCTCTCTTTCTTGCTTAATCTTTGTCACCTGATCGTAGAATTCTATCAAGCCTGTAAGCCAAGATTTACCCTCCCTGAACCCATGTTGGCGATTTGTCACGAAGTCCCTTCTCTCCAGATGTGTTA